>JAJOZX010000659.1:0-240000 GCA_023014485.1 Bathynomus jamesi | reverse complement strand
AGGTCGAAAAAATGTCCTATATCCAAATATCCCCTCTTCTATTGCCCCAGTCCTCCATAATGAAGATTTACCCGTTCCATGCCCACCCACCATGGAGGAAATAGAAGAAACGCCTTTAATATCCTTCTATGAAGATGAAGATGCTGACTTCGAGGCAAGCTCTAATACGTCACCCCATTTCCCCAACCAGAAAGACAAACGACCTAGTCAGGGATATGAACCTTACGAAAACCAACGCAGAAATTATGACGTCCCGCCTTAAAGAGTGGAATCTTTTGGACCCAAGTTTCAAGATCTCTTTCTACAGGAATAGGCATTTGCGATACGTTTCTTTTTACTCCTGTTTTGCGTCGAGCTCTCTTTGCTACTGCTGTGATGTGAATGGCCTTTTTGCCGAGATCGGAATTGAATACAGCCCTGCTGATTGGTGTTTGTTTATTGACAGTTCAACTAGAAGTTTAAAAGGCGTCCTACTACATAATGGAAACATGTTTCCATCTATTCCTGTGGCTCATTCGGTTGAATTGAAAGAAGAATATGAAAATGTAAAGTAGTTGCTAGACAAAATAAACTACAGCGAACATAGATGGGATGTATGTGGAGACTTCAAAATGCTAAGATACCTGCTTGGACTACAGGGCAGTTACATTAAATATTCGTGTTTCCTCTGCCTTTGGGACAGCAGAGCAGATGGTGAGCACTTTGTCAGAAAGGAATGGCCCGTGAGAAATGAGCTTAATCCAGGCAAACACAATGTTCTTAACGAAGCCCTTGTTCCAACAGACAAAATTTTGCTACCCCCGTTGCATATCAAGTTTGGTTTTATTAAGCAATTCATCAAAGCTTTGGATGCTGAAAGTGATGCTCTTTATCATATACGTTCAATGTTTCCCAAACTTTCTGAAGCTAAAATTAAGGGAGGAATATTTGTTGGACCTCAAGTCAGACGCAGCCATTTCGGCTTGTAGTCCATGGATTTTTAAGTAACAAGAAGAACGACAACTACAAAGGGCTAGTAGAAAATCTACTCAAACACTTTCAAAGGTTAGGTTGTAGAATGTCCCTGAAGTTACACTATTTGGACTCGCATTTAGAATTCTTCAGACCAAATTTGGGTGACGTAAGTGAAAAACAGTGAACGTTTTCACCAAGATATCCAAACCATGGAGAGGAGATATCAGGGAAAATGGGACGAAGCTATGATGGGCAATTGTATCTGGTGTTTAATACGAGATAATCCACGGGACTACAAGAGAAAAAGTCGCTCAAATGTACATTTTTAAGCATTATCCGTTTAGATTTGTGAGCATATTTGTGTGCATATTATACAGGGTGAACATAAAGTCAGGATCTATTTTTGTGAAGCACTTGGAAATTATATGGAATTCAATCATAAAATGATAAAGTGGTAACATTTATTAAATAATTAAGAGTAGGATTCGACGTGACGCCCATCAGTATCCCTGCACAGCTCAAATCGTTCCGCAGCATTTCTAAACACATTCTGGAGCATTTGCGGGGTTATGTTATCTGCAGCAGTTCGTATACGTAAGTTTTCAAGACTCATAAACTTCGTCTGATAGACGTGCGATTTGATAAAGCCCCATGCAAAGAAATCTAAAGGGGTTAAATCTGGTGATCTCGCTGGCCAAGGTCTGTTGCTTTCGCGTCCGATCCAGCGATTTGGAAAACGTCCATTTAGATAATCCTGACAATTTTGGCATAGTGACAAGGAGCACCATCATGTTGATAGACGACGGTACTAACAATCCTATCCCCAATCAGCTGAGGTTCAAGGAATTGCTGCAACATGTCCAGATAAATAAGCCCCGTAACTGTAGCTTCAGCAAAGAAAAAAGGACCATAAACCTTAGATTTTGTTAAACCCATCCAGACATTAACTTTAGATGAGTCTCTTTCCCAATTTTGGGCGAAATCATTCCGTCTTTCATCTGCCCAAATTCGACAGTTATGGCGATTTACTTTTCCACACGTATGGAAAGTGGCTTCATCACTAAAGAGAATGTTGTCCATTAAATTATCACTCCAGATTTGTTCTACGAGATCAGCACACACAGCACTTCGTCGAGGGAAATCTTCCTCATGTAAATCATGTAAAACCTGTAAATGATAGCTTTTCTTCTGCAAATTAACTTTCAGAATTTTGTGCACAGATGACGTCGGGAGGCCGAGTCTGTGTGATGCAGCACGAACGGACATACGTGGCTCCTCATTGATAATTCCGCGTACTGCATTCACGGTAAGATCTGACATATACGGTCGTCCTGATCTTGCTTCATCATTTACAGATCCCGTTCGTTTAAATTTGTTCACCAATTTTCGTATTGTCTTGTTTATTGGGCCCGACTTATGAAATCTCCTTCTAAACTTCTCTCTGATGTCATTGTATTTCTTTCCCTCGATTCGCGAAATTACTATTGCCACACGCTCTTCTGTATTCATTCTTTAAGGGCTTCTGAAAAGAAAAATAGAAAAAAATAATTATTTCACAAAAATAGATCCTGACTTTATGTACACCCTGTATTTGAGTGCATTATAAGTTATATACATTATATACGCATTATATATACAGTATATATAGACATTATATATCAAATATGAAATATATTTACTTTCGTTTCCTTTTCTTCATTGTGATTTTGCTTTTTGATAAGTCACTAAGTACAAAAATAGATAGATTATGGTTTTCAGAAGAAACTTGAGTTTCCACAAGAAAACTAATGCGATTTTTTTAATTCAGCACACCCAAAAACAAAGAAACACCAAAAGAATAAGATAAGGACAAATTTTCCAAAATTTTGTTACACAATGTTATTTATTAACTCTGCCATGGGAATGACATCTGGAATCCAATGCTGGTCCCAAGCCCGGATAAAAGAGGAGGGTTGCCACGACAGGCCTAGCAAGCCGGTGAATAAAAAACCTTATTGCTCGAGAAACTCAAGAACCAGCCTCGGAACCAGGATTGATAAACAGATCACGAACAAGGAAACGAAACTGGACACGAAAAATAGACATTCAGGATTAGATGCGGAACGATTAACATAGCAACTTATAGGGGGAAAGAAGATGAAATTTTAAACATTATGAGAGAACGGAATATCGACATCTTGGGAATGGCACAAACAAGGCATATGGGTGGAGAACTGACAAGGGACTTGGGGGATGGATATGTGCTCATGTACAGAGGAGTGGAGGAGGGTCGGAGGAGGATGCCCGGAGTGGCAATGATTATTGGACCGAGATTGTCTCCAAACATACAGACTGTAGAATTAATAAGCGAAAGACTAATGAAATGTAAGTTGAGAATTAGGAATAAAACATTCTCTACCAGGTTTATGCGCCACAACACGGGCATAGTGAAGAAGAGAAGACCAACTTCATGGAACTATTAGATGACAATTATGAAGTGGGAGGAGAGGTGGGACTGCTTATGGGAGATTTCAGTGGTAGAGTGGGAATGGAGAGGGAGGGAGTGGAGCAGGTAATTGGACCTTTCGGAGAACAGAACCGAAATGCAGAGGGAGAGAAACTGATAGATTTCTACTAAGGAACGAACTAAAGATCATGAACGGATTTTTCAAACACCAGGAGACCCATAAGTTACTTGGTAGAACCAAGTAACAGGAAACTTTGACCAAAAATCCATCATAGATTACTTTATATGCTCCAATAAGAGAATTGTTGGAAACATCAAGGTGATACCAGGGGTTACGTTAGACTCCGACCACATATTACTGATAGCAGATTTGAAAATGCAGAAAATAGTAGCAACAAAAGAGGAGAAGAGGTGATTAAGACAAAGAAACTGCAGGATGAAAACATTAGAGTCAGATTCAGAGAGGAACTTGAAAGAAATATAGCTGAGATGGAGGAAAACAATGAATGGGAAACCGTGAGAGATTGTACTAAGAGGGTTGCGGAAGAGATTTTGAGAATTGAGTAGGTGTGGGGAGGAAGAAGACGACATACACCATGGTGGGCAGATATAGTGAGAGGCGCAGTAAAACAGAAAACTATATAATATAAGAAGTGGTTGAGGCAACGTACACAGGAATCAAGACGGGAATATGTGCAAGCAAGAAATGAAGCTGAGAGGGGAGAAGAAAAAAAGGCAAAACAAATGGCAATGAGGGAATTGGGAGAAAAGTTGAGAGAAGTATACAGTATTAAAAATAAAACGGGAAATGTAATAGTGGAACCTGGAGCAATTAATAGACAATGGTCAGATTATTTTAAAGATCTACTGAATGGAGATCCAGAAGTGGAGGAAGCGGGAGGAATACATCAGGAATTAGTAGAACAGGTAATTATTACCAGAGAAGAAATGGAAGAGGCTGTTAATAAAATGAAGAATGGAAAGTCAACGGGAGTGGATGAGTTTCTGATTGAACTTATAAAGGAGGGAGGTGAAGCCATGAAAGAAAAAATTCGAAACCTGTTGAATAAATATTGGAGAGAAGGTCCAAGTCCCCTGTGATTAGGGAAAAACAATCATCGTTCCAATATATAGAGGAAAGGGTGACTCAGGTAGATGTGAGAATTATAGGGGAAAATAATTGAAGCAAGGTTGGGAGAGGAACAGCATGGTTATCGAAAAGATAGAAGTACGGTAGATCTTATTTCTGGCCTCAGTTCTGTTATAGAAAGGGCATGGGAATTTAATACTAACATCTATGTAATATTCATAGATCTTAAAAAAGCATTCTATACAGTGCCCAGAGAAAGAATGTGGAGATGTTTGGAAGAGATTTATGGGGTAAGGGGGACACTTCTCAGGGCTTTGAAAAGTTTGCATCAAGTTAGTGAATGCAAAGTAAGGACTGGACACAAAAATGATGAGTGGTTTGAAGTTAGAACAGGGGTGAAGCAGGGCAGCGTTATATCACCACTCCTGTTTATAGCCTACATGGACACAGTAATTGCAAGTTTCAAGCGACGTCATGAAATGAGTAATAATAATGGAATAATGGCATATGCGGATGACATAGCATTCTGGACGACAGAGAGAGAAGATATAGAACAAGCTTTAATGGATTGGAATGAATGTTTGAAGGAGCGGGGTATGGAAATGAATGTAGAAAAGACATGAATATTAAGTGTATGTCGAAGGAAAGAAGGGAGAATTCGGAGTTCAAGTAGGAGATAAGGAAATAAGAAATGTTGAAAAATTTAAATATTTAAGGAGTATGTTTACTAAAGAAAGTGGTAATATGCAAGAAATAACTGAAAGAATTGCAAAGTTTAATAAAAATGTCGGAATGTTATACCCGCTACTGAGAGATGAACATATGCCCCTTGGGACTAAGAAACTAAACTTCGAAACAGTTTAACACCAATACTGATTTATGGGGCGGAACACTGGAAAATGCGCATGGCGGATCGAAGCAGAATTCAGGCGGCAGAAATGAGACCGCTGATGACTATTCTGAGAAAGACACGAAGAGATAGGATAAGAAATGAAGAAATAAGAGCCAATGTGGGAGTAACGCCGATTTTGAGAAAAATCGACGTTGCCAAATTGAGATGGTTGGGCCACTTGGAGAGAATAGAGGAGGGGAGAACTGCGAGGAGGTGCTGCTGGGAGTGGAGACCAGGGAATGGCAGAAGACCGCGGGGGAGACCGAGATGGAGGGGACGAAGTAGAGTAGAGCTTGCGGAGATACGACTTGCCCAGAATGCAAGCGCTCGGGGAAACGGGAGTGCTGCTGGACAGGTCGGAGTGGCGAAGGAGGCTGGCTCCACTGACAGGCTAACTAGCCTACCTGGGAGCTGAAGTAAGAAGTAAGTTCTTTTCCGAGTGTTTCAGACGCGAATATATTAATGATTTAGTTATATACGAAGAAAACAGGGGAATATATAAATGCATTTTCTGACTGGGTGTTTTATTGTTTTTAACCACATGAAATAACCACTCGTATTATTAGCTTCTCGAAAATTTGTTGAAAGAGTATGGTAATACTTTGGATGTTTAATTAATTATTTGGCGACATTGTTTGGGAATTAGTTGTATTGAAATATATAAATGGTACTTTCTTTTCCGAGTGTTTCAGGTGCGAATATATAATCAATATTTTTGGTTAGGCGTCATCTTGTATACTAAAGTTTCATTGAGCTTTTATATGTAGGAGTTGAAGCTTTCAGAGTACCCTAGCCACTTCATCAGATACATCTTTCCTGTACAAGGTTTAAATTTGTATATTAGGGTGAAAATTAGTTGAAAGATGTTTGACTTGCATATAATTCGTTTATATTCCATTCGATTAATGGCCGACTGTATATATTGTCGATACGTGTGATAACTTTAGCGGGGTGTTCTGGGGATATTAAACAGAATGATGTGCTGCATATAAATACTTTAACGAGAATTTATGATAACTTTTCTGATTGAAGCCATCTATATTATGAATGTTTCAGACGCGAATATATAAAGCGATATTATTAAACATGTATTTTATTATTAAATGCATATAAATCAGTTACATACGAAGTGAGACAAGTGCTTTGCCGGGAATATATAAATGCTTTTTCAGTTACATACGAAGTGTTTGTGTGTGAACAGAATGATGTAGTTGTGTTTTATTCAATTCTTTTGGATATTATTTGATTTAATTGCGCGTTGATGGGTATATATAACATTTTTTTTTTTGGTTGGGATATATAACACTGGGTAACAATTTGAAAAATTTTCTGTTTGTGATTTTTTTGTCGTTTCTTAATGATTTCGGGACGCTGATTCCAAAAATGATATTGGTTTTGCTGTATCATCAACCGTTTCAAAAATATAGGTTATCACACTTTTTATCTGGCAAAGTATATAAAGAAGACTAACAAATATTTTCTGAAAATAAAAACACTATTGGAAATTAATGTTTATTGAACCAAAATTGTTTGACAAACCCAAAATGGTGCAAAAGATATAATGTATATCATGAGGAGAACCGATAAGAGAATAACAAGCCTCGTTATGCAGTGTGCGTTCCTTAAAAATGCACTGAAAAACGCGACTTCCGCGTATGAACATTCTTATCCATTCTGATCAGCGATCATACGTAGTCTCCCATCATGGAAGCATCCCAATGGCCCTGGTACCTTTTCTCCGTCGTTTGAATATCTTGATGGAATCTTTCGCCATGTTCTTCACTCACATCGCCCAGGTTATCACGAAAAAAGTCTAGATGTGAATGCAGATAGTGTAATTTTAAAGACAAACGGCACCCCATTTTGCCATAGCACTTAATCAAGTTTGACACTTTATGGTTGCCTAGAAACCCAGGAACCACATCACGGAAAGCACACCAAGCCTCTTTTTCGATCGGAGTCATCTTGGCTTCAAGGTTCTTTGAATTCAACAGCGCCTTGACTTGTGGTCCTACAAAGATGCCACCCTTGACTTTGGCCTTAGAGTTTAGGGAACATGACCCGAATCTGTTGGAAAACTTCCCCTCCAAAATCTAACGCAGTTACAAACTGCTTAATTAAACCCAACTTAATATGAAGAGGTGGTAGCAGAACTATGTCAGGCTTCACAAGAGGTTCCCTGAGTACATTGTACTTTCCTGGTTGCAGTCCTTCACGTGGAGGCCACTGAACTGTTTTATAGTGCTCAGTTGAAACCCTGCTTTCCCACAGGCAAAGAAAACATGAATATTTAGTAAACCCTCCTGGTAAGCCTAACAGGAAACCAATCATTTTGAAATCACCACACACGTCCCAGTTATAGTGTTCATACCTGATTTGAGTGAGCAGTTGTTTGACATTTTCATAGTCCTCTTTCATTTGAACAGAATGTGCAACTAGTATAGGTGGATATTTGTTCCCATTGTGGAGTAGAACAGCTTTTAAACTCCGAGTTGAACTGTCAATAAACAAGCGCCACTCTGAGGGTATGTGTGTTAACCCAATAGCTGTGAATAGACCATTAACCTCGCTGCAATAACAGAGAGCCATTGACATCGTACAACCTTGCAAACTCTTCATGCCGCTTTCGGTAAACAATGCTCTTGCAGTCTTCTCCAAGCAAATTCCACTTTGAGTCTGGAGGTCAGAAGCTCAGACCCTGATTTCGTCAGACCCAAATCTCTAATTAAGTCGTCCAATTCCCTCTGATTTGGAAAGTGAGGGTTTGTACTAAAAGTTACTGTATATTCTTCATCATGACTGTCCTCACCAGCCGACATCTCAGATGAGCTAGCTGCATCCTCATTTTCATCCTGCAAAGTAAAGAAACAAAATATAGGCATAGCTATATATGTAGAAGAGCATCAGCACTAAGAAAAATCGACACATAATGACCCACAGTCTGTAAATACAGAAGGTAAAGTAATGGATAGATACCTGTTCTGTTGGACGTGGTATTGGAAGACCTTCGCCATGTGGTACAGGAGCTATGGACGACGCTATGCTTGGATACTGAAGAGTCTGCCTTCCTTTAACTTTCCTGTACTTGGAAACACCTACCATGCAGTAGTAGCAATCGTCGTGATGGCTCTTTGGTTCTCTCCATATTCTGGGTACCACAAAGGGCAGTGCCTTGCGTACTCCCCGCAGCCACCCTTCAAGTGTGGAGCGGCAGCTTCCACAGATCACATGGGGTGACCAGGGCTTATCCTGGTCACCCATAGGCATACCAAAATAGAGCCGATACGCGATCCAGAACTTAGTGCCTTTCACAATCTTGTGCGATACTTGCTTGGGGCCTATGTAATACCCACAAACGTAGCAGAATATATCCGGTGAGTGTTTACAAGCTCTAGTTGCCACTCTTTACCAAACTGTACTCCATTAATCATAACCTGCAGATATAGAGAGAAGAGTTATTAAATCTGCAACAGATTACAGATTCCAGAAAAAAGATGTATTCACAACACTGAAATAATGTTCGCAATGAAAATGGATCGATAATACTCAAATCGTCAGCACAGAGCACAGAAACACAGTACCTTAGTGCTGGTAACCATCAGACAAACAACCTGCTTTCTTTGTGTGCTCAACTTACTGACTTCTCAGACTCTGCGCTCTTCTTTATATAGCACAGTGGAAGTTTCGGGCAATTTCTAGAGCAAAAACCTGTCAACGAACATCCGGATTGTTCAAGAATTCCTGGTTATTCTGATATTGCTGCGCCCATAACATTATACTGGTGAAACATGAAAAATGGATTATCTCTGAAACCATTGATGATACACACAAACCAAGGCCAGATTTAGACTCAGCGACCACACATGTATAAAAAAAAAAAATTCTATATAAACAGAATCAGTGTTGCACAGTGTAATTCGATATTATTAAACGTGTTTATTATTAAATGCATATAAATCAGTTACATGCGAAGTGAGACAAGTGCTTTGCCGGGAATATATAAAGGCATTTTCAGTTACATACGAACTGTTTGTGTGTGGCTTGCTGCTGGGTTCTTCTTCTGATATAACTGCGCTGATGGGAATATATAAACGATAGAAATAACTGGGATGATGTCTCTACATTCATATATGTATACACTACGCCTTCTAAACCAACTGATGCTGTAGAGAAATTCATTATGTTATGAAACGTGGCAGTGGCGTGGCATCTCCTCTCTCCATTAATTAATTATATACTATATATATATATATATATATATATATATATATATACATACAAGGGACAATAAATAACGCAGAATTATTCAAAGTCAATTATACATTCTTGCACGCTCTCCTGGCTGGGGTAACTCGAGAACATCTCCTTAATTAATTAAATAAATAGCGCCGAATTATTCAACTGTGCCACTCTACATATTTGCATTTGGACTGAGCTTCACAAATTAAATAAATAGCGCAATCTGGCAACTATTCTACCATATATATATATATATATATATATATATATATATATATATATATATATATATTATATATTCCTTCTAAGCCAACTAAGGCTGTAAAGAAATTCATTATGCACCGAGACATGCATACGTGAACTCTCTCTCTCTCTCTCTCTCTCTCACTCTCTCTCGGGTTAGGCCTCAGTCACTAGCGGGGTTCCTCAGGGTTCCGTTTTGGGGCCACTTATTTATCATTTACATAAATGATATCGATGCTGGCACCGTCAGTAGGATCACCAAATTCGCTGATGACACGAAGCTTGGGGGCGAATGTTTGGACGCCCGAAGCGATCGAGCAACTGCGTGCGGACCTACGTAGGATTGGAGTGATCCGAAAAATGCCGTTTAACTTGGGTAAATGCAAGGTCATGCACATTGGCTGCGCCAATCCCAAGTCGGACTACTCCATATTGGGAGTAATATCGGGGCCACTGATTTGGAAAAGGAGTTGGGTGTGCTAATTAGCAGCGACCTTATGTTTACCAAACAGTGCGTAGAGGTGGAAAATAAAGCCCAGAAGCTGTTGGGTTATATGGGTTATCCCTGGAGTATGCTGTGCAGTTATGGTCGCCCACCCTCAGGAAAGATATTGACAGGCTGGAACGAGTGCAGGCGAGGACCACAAAGTTAATCCATTCCGTTAGGCATATGGGTTACAATCGACGTTTACGCGCCTTGAATTTGTTTTCGCTGGAAACTCGGAGGCTGCGCGGCCAACCCATCGAGGTTTTGAAGCTCCTCCGCGGGTTCAACGATGTCAATTTTAGAAGCATGTTTAGTTCAAATGATAACTCGCAACAATGGTTGGAAATTGTATTGAAACGGTTTTGCACTAGTGTGTGTGGGAATTACTTTACCTATAAAATCTGTGACACGTGGAACAGGCTAACTTCAGAAGTTGTGAACCGTTCCTCTGTGATCAGTTCAAGAAAAGGTTAGATCGAATTTTGCACACTATTTGAGGGTGTATGAATTTTTCCCTGGCACCCGTTGCCATTGGGGATTACATATGACGGTGACCATCCCGTAGAGACCATAAGTTTTACGAGTAATGAGGTACAGCAATTAATTGATAAGATGAATAAATACAAATCACCTGGCCTCGACTTATTTCTTCCGAGGGTATTAAAAGAGGTTAGCCACAATGTTCTTAACGACTTAGTAACCATACTCAAAATCAATCGAGTTAGGGAAAGTTCCAACCGTCTGAAAGTTAGCAAATCTAACACCAATCTTTAAAAAGGATGATAGGGAAAATCCTTTTAATTACCGCCCGATCAGTTTAACATCAGTTGTAGGCAAACTGTTGGAATCCATCATTACAAAACGTATTGTGTATCACCTTGAATCTAACAATCTAATTTTTTATTCTCAACATGGATTTAGGCGACATAGATCCTGTCTGACGAACCTGTTAGAGTTTTTCCATAATATGCATACACTATACGATGCAAGTAGAGCAATAGATATAGTGTATCTCGACTTTCAAAAAGCCTTTGACAAAGTCCCTCATGCGAGATTGATGGCTAAAATCAGAGGACTAGGAATCACCGGCCTCGCTTCCAACTGGATTGAGGATTGGTTACAAGATAGAAAGCAGAAAGTGGTAATAAATGGAGTGGCTTCGGAGTGGGCGCCCGTTACCAGTGGTGTCCCACAGAGTTCCTTTCTGGGTCCTTTACGTTTTATCATTTATATTAATGATATAGACGTCGGGCTTCTAAGTACAATCTCCAAATTTGCAGACGATACGAAATTAGGAAGTAGTGTAGGTACTAAGGAGGGCGTAAGAACGCTTCAGAATGATTTTGACAGGTTGGGCGAATGGTCTGCTACTTGGCAGATGCCATTCAACTTGGACAAATGTAAGGTAATGCACATAGGTTATAAAAACCCGAAGACCGATTACTCTCTTGGGAAGGAACTTGACTGAGACCGATCTAGAGAAAGACTAAGGAGTCTATATCAGCAATGATCTGAAACCGTCGAAGCACTGTGCACAAGTCGAAAAGAGGGCCTTAAAAATATTAGGTTATATTAAAAGACAGCTCCAGTTTCGGAACAAGAAGACTGTAATGTCTCTCTATAATTCACTAGTCAGACTTCAACTGGAATACTGTGCGCAGTTTTGGTCTCCATCCCTCAGGAAGGACATAGAAGGTTAGAAAGAGTACAAGCAAGGGCTACAAAATTGATCCCTTCAATGAAAATGCAAAACTACCAACGGAGATTGGAGCGCCTAAATCTGTTTAGCTTAGAGACGAGGAGATTGCGCGGTTAGTTTATTCAAGTCTTCAAGATGCTCATTGGAATAGACAAGGTAGATTACAGAAACTTATTCTCACTTAATGCCAATCCGACAAGAAATAATGGGTTTAAACTGGAACTAAAGACATTTAGGACCTCTGTCTGCCGGAATTTCTTTTTCTATAAAATAGTTAATATCTGGAACCAACTTCCCTCAGAGGTTGTTTCCAGTCAAAGTGTAAGTGTGTTTAAAAATAGGCTAGACAAAGTACTGAATACTTTCATGGTTTAAGACTAAAACATAACGTAACTCTGCAGGAGTTCGCTTGCACGGTGTCTCTGTGGGCATGCTAATTATAGAGCTTTTTATATATTTTCCACTTTCCTGTAAAATTTCCTTGGCCTCTTTTACAGGGTCAAGGTATTTTCTTCAACCTCTTTCCGTACCTGCCTCTGGCAGGTAGGAAGCGAAGGGTGGGGAGAGAGCCTTATACTTTTTTATCCAGTTTTCTACTACTGCTAGGATAGTTGAAAGAAAAATAAACTTATTTAATAACAGGAACCTCCCAGAGTGGACTGGAAGGTCTTTGAGGCTTCCTCTTGTCCTTGTAACTCACTCACTCACTCACTCACTCACTCTCACCCTCCATGCAACTTGGAGTGCTAAACCCCCTCACCCATTACCCTCACCCCTTGCAACATTGACCGCCTTGCATAGCAAATGATTTGCACTCTCCCTTTTTGCGGGCATGCTACTGCAACATTGCGGCGAAGAGAGAGAGATTGAAGACAGTAAGAAGCAGGCATGCGGTAATTGTACGAGGGGCGGTCAGAAAATAAGTTTACACGGCGTATAATTTCGTAACTAAAGGAACTACATTGATTATGTTTGTATCAAGTGAATTTGTTAATCATTATTGGCAACATTGCACGTCGATTTGGCTGCCATCTACCATACATTGGTTATAAGAGTCAGTTGAACATGGCGGCTCGACTGGAACAGTGCCCTGTCATTTCTGCAACAATATTCCGAGTCTGTCAGTGATCAAGAATTTCTCGAGCGCATTATCACAGGAGACGAGACATGGGTTCATCACCGTACTCCGGAACCAAAACGTGCCAGCATGATGGAATGGAAACATCCTGGGTCCCCGCGACCAAAATAGTTCAAGATTGTGAGGTCCGCTGGCAAAGTGTTTACCGTGTTTTGGGACCACAAAGGCGTTCCCTTCGCAGACTTCATGCAAAAAGGCACAACAATCAATGCAGCTGCATATTTTTCAACACTGGAACGTTTATGAGCGGGCATTAAACGTAAACGTCCTGGACTGCTCCCTAGGTCAGGGCACTGTTCCATTCGAGCCGCCATGTTCAACTGACTCGTATAACCAATGTACGGTAGATGGCAGCCGAATCGAGTGCAGTGTTGCCAACAATGATAAACGAATTCACCTGATACAATCAATCAATGTAGGTCTTTTAGTTACGAAATTACACGCCATGTAAACTTATTTTATGACCGCCCCTCGTAATTTGCAATTATCATATAATTGATTGTAGTTAAATTTTTTTAAAGTAATTGCTGTGTAATTTTAATTGAGTAACTAAAAATATAATTAATTGACTAACTAAAAATGTAATTGAAATTAATTACATTCACAGTAACACTGAGAATGAACCTAATCAATATTGAACAATTCACCCGATATTACACTGATTACTAATTGAACTGCGATTTAAATACGTGTTCAAACAGAATAATATTCACACTGAGTAATTGGGTATGGAAATAAAAAAATTGAGGTTGTAAATTATTGGGAGACTTCTTTCTTTTCATTTATATTATTAGACGTTTCTATGAATTGTAATTGAAATTAATTACTTTTTATTGTAATTGCAATCAATTACATTTGCCAAGTACAGTAATTGTAACTGAGCATATACAAAGTAATTGTAATCAATATTTTTCAAATGTAATTGCCCTATACCCAAAGCTGGGCACAAACCGTTAATCCGTTAATCGTTAATTAACGAAGTTAACTTTTTCGTTAACGATTTAACTTTTAAGTTAACTTTGAAAATCAACTTTGAAAATCATTATCGGACAATTAACTTCCGTTACATTTAACTTCCGTTAACTCAAGTCCGTTAACCCAAAAAATTCATAAATAAACGTTTAAAAGTTTCTATTATTTTCAGTGCTGAGCAGGTGCGCAATTAATCCGCCACTGTTAATAGTGATGAACGAATTCCATTTCCGCAGTGCAAAATCAGGCGATATATTTTGTTTCCGTCGCCACAATTTGTCTTACCAAATATGGTAGTTATTTATGGCATTGGTTTGAGCAAAATATGGTCGACTGTAAAATCAGGCGGAAAGATTTGCCATTTGAGTTGAATGTTTCAACTTCTTTCAGAAATATCACGAGCATTTTAAGGCACTTTCAATAATATATGTAACAATTACAACAAATAACTACATTCGTTTCATTTACGTCTGTCTCTTGCGCAACATGTTTGTGCTAGTGAATATTTAAAAATAATCGTTGTCAAGTAAGTCATGTATATTTTAATAATGTCTGTGAGTACCTTATTAGTAGTCTCCTTGATACATTTCAAGAACCATAAAACTGATCAGGTAAGATCACTTTTGGCAGGCATCGACAAAAGGTTTGGGCCCCTCCTGGAGGATGACGAATGCCAGCTCTGAGATAACTATGAGCCTGTGAGGCACAGGCAGGAATGGTCGACGGGCGGCTGACTCGATGATACGTGAATGGGCTTGTTCCGCGAGTCGAATTGTTGCACCGGTACAAGAATATCACTACCAGCCTACGCACTTTGGATAAGAACTAGGAGCTAATCATCTCCACACTCCGGCGCACTATTTGAGGGAACATATGCTCATATTTTTCCTTTCTACCCATCAAACGATACTCGTCTCTAAAATCTGTTAAAAACTCACGCATGGCACTAGCCACAACCTCACTATGAACCTCATCATGATATACGTTAATATAGTGATAAAAACACCTAAGATTGTCCATGATCACGAGATTCACATTTTCAGACGTAGGGTATGAGTAATCGACATGGTGTAGCATGACGTAATACCGCTTGTCACACCACCCATCCACAGGCTCATTATCCATACCTGCTGCTTCTCTTCTGCACGCGTTGTTTCTTTTACTTCACGTGTATGTGAGACTTTATAAAGTTTAGCCCTGCCAGCATACTTCAGCACATCGTCTGTGCAACGAAAGCCTTCACAGTCTCACCAGAACAACCTAGAGTATTTGTACATCTTGGAACTTCGCACAATCCAATGTGGTTTTAAAAAGAGGCATAGGAGGGGGGAATAGGAAGTTTTTTGGTATCCACCACATCCTCACACTTTACTGAATACCATTTCATAAACGTTGTGCAAGCAATATTAAAGGTAGCCATTTCAATATACTCTGATCTGATACACGTCTGATCTCTCGGGCTTACTGCGGTCGACTGACTACGCAGGGACTCCCAGATAGTAGCATGACTCACGCAGTGGGCGGAGCTTAGAACTTTCACCTACACACACACACACACACACACACACACACACACACACACACACACACACAAAGGAGAAAGTGAAACGCTATTTGATTTATTTAATAAACGAGATATTCAAGTTATATATATTTACAATACGATTAATAAACGAGATATTCAAGTTATATATATATATATATAAATATATATATATATATATATATAAATAATATATATATATTTACAATAGATACGATTATATACAAGACGTGTGAGTTAGAAAGCATCATTGGTATCCAAAGGGTACGGTATCATAGGTGCCAGGTAAACTGGTAACGTTTCCTATAGGTGTTACGGCACACCATCGTACCCCTAAGTTCTTCACGCCTCCCAGCTTCTGCGCCCGAAAATTGTGGGTGCCTACAATTAGTTGGTGAGGTTGCAAACATACTAGATCCTTCAACGACTCAAGTTAACAACCTCCCGATTCGCATGGTTGAGCGTAATACCCTTTGCCTTCACGATATATTTCATTTCATCCCTACCTGACCCGTACCCCTAAGTCTTAGGTCCTGTTGAGATAAAAGAGTCGGCGTATGCGTCGTCCCCATACTCATCCTTGATCTCATCAGTGAGCTCGCCGAGGAACTCCCCAATAGCGGGCATGTAATCACCCTCCCTCTCTGTGAATATCACGCTATCTGTATCGGCATACAATACTCTCCGCCCAAGAGAATGCAATAGACCCCAAAGTTTTATACGGGCGTAGGCTGTTGTGAAGCTCGCCACAGGTATGTTTGTAACCCTTGAGGTATCTGTGGCAAATTCAGTGTTGTTGTACTTTATTACGTAAGTATTACCTACATTCACGATCTCCATGACCTCTTTATCGGGGGCATTGGCATAATCCCAGACATCGCTATAACTTTGTGCCAAATGAATGTTCCCTCTGCCGGTATTCTGCGCAAATTTTCCCCATAGACTGTTTAGACACAACTTTGCACTAAAGCGCTTGCCAGGATTCTTTACAATTTGGACACGATCAAGTTGTATACCTTCGCGGTCGCGGTAACGTTGAATATAGGCAGACTTTTCATCTTCGGTATCAACTCCTCGCGGATACCCTGATGCTTCAACCTTATCCTTCAAAAGGCGTTTATATATGGTGTGAAAAGGTTGGGGAGCTTCTGAAACCTCCACACCTCGTGTATCTTCAGTATTCTATAACCATGGCGTACGGCTAGGGCCAGCTCAGGACTTGTATATACGCCTCTGATCTTACGCTGGTGGGGTATATGGTTACATTCGCCGTTATCCTCTTCCGCGCACTTCACGCACAGGGGAAACATGAGCTTGTCGTCGATAACGACAGGTAAGATCGGCATCCATAAATTGCGTGGGGGGAGTACGTCTACGAAAGAGAGCCCAAAGTAATGATCATTCAAATTTTTTGAAAATTCATTGATGGAGGGTATGCTAGGTCCCACCAGTTTCTCAGGAGCGCCCACGGGGTACGGATGGCTCTTCATCAACGTATGGGTATAAAGCACAGAAATCGTAGTATGGAGCTTCACGCCCACCGTAGGTGGAAAGTATAGTCTGAATGGATTTGTACGTCCTCCAAACAAGCTATCACCACATTTGAGAGGGTCTAGCACCATTGAACGCTTGATCGTTTTTATTTCCTCACGGTATACATCGTCTGTCTCCATCCGTGCATCATATTCATGCTCCCCAAGACTTTGTGAGTGAACTGTGATCCTATAAGTTGATCGCGGGTGCGGGTCCCTGCAAGACAGTCGGCAGGAGATCTACCGTGGATATCTCCGACGATACCGCACTCAGGGCGGGGGCATCCATGCCACCATCATCCATTAAAGGAATACACAGTCTTCACACCAGTGACACGGTTTTCACTTAACCCATCAACCAAAAAACACGTCCATTAATCTTAATGGTACTTCACCCGTGTTGCGGGCGTGCTTTATGTATACACCTGTTTGTTGCTGCAGGTGTATGAGCCAGTAAAGAGCCTTGGTCCGTAACTGCGGGGGTTGTTTCGGTGAATAATGGCTAAGGTGTCTTTAGGCATGAAGTTATTCTTGAACACCGTAAAACATAATGATGCGATGGTGGTTGCGACTTGCAGTGGATCGCATTTGAAACGGGCTATGTACATACTTCTAAAGGCCTGGAAAACATACTCTAAGCACGCGCACATCATTCACGCAATAACGCTCACATTCATCAGCTATATTATAAGGGTTACTTTCATTAAAACTGTCGTAGTATCGATCAAAGTCTTCACGTTCATCCATGCAGTCAAAATAATGTTTGCGGGGTGGTGGGCCTACGTAGTTTAAAGTCTCGCTGGTGAGGAAAGTGTATGGGAAGTATCCTTTGGAAACTTCAGCTGCTACTCCCATCACCTTGGGTAGCTTTGCTATTTACAAGGTGTGAATAATAAAGTATCTTTAAATTGTACATTGCCTCTTATCTGCATCTGTATTAATTTGTTGCCTCTTTTCAATGGATCACCTGTAAATATCTCAGAGGATTCGTGTTCAAGCAACTCCTTATAAAGGAACTGCGTATCAAACTTTGCCCCGTTATGGGCGAGAATATACAGAGTCATTTTTTTGAACTTGTCGGCTAACTTGACAATATAGGACACAAATAGTTTCACAGGACTATCGCTGACATTCGTTTTAAAAACGTTTGTCCGTTTACCGCATTTGGGGCACTCGTCACATTCGATACCCATACACTCATCACAGATGGTCTGGCTCACAAGTAAATGTGGAATTACCTCTTTGGTTTCAGCGTTCGTATATGTTTCTATATCGTAGTACACAGTTATACAAGGGTTATTTTTAGGCTTAGCATCTTTCATATAACACACATGCTTTACTCCATCCGCCTTATATTCCTCCTGGCATGTAGGACAGTGAATTACGTCGCACTTGTGCTTAAATTTTCCCCAATTATCCATTGTGTGAAACATACCACGTTCACAGATTCTCATTTTCCTGCACGTACCAATTGATTTATGGAGATCAAAGCAGCTATTATTGAAAAATGTGCGTCTACACACATCACAGTCTCTCTTCTCAACTACACGGCTTTCACATTTGGTGCTTTTACACTGCTCACATACCATGTGACATTCTTTACAATGTCTCACTATATCATCCGCAAACTCGAGGCACCCCTTACACAAATCATGATGTCTCCCATATTTTCGACTTTTGTCATAACTCGCGTAAAGCCCCCTTATATTACGGATGGGAGATACGTTGTCCCTGACAATCCTAAAATAAGTAGGGGCCTTGTACGATCTCTCACACAGCTTTTAAAAACATACACAGTCCGGCGGCGATCATCCAAACCAAATATAACTATGCGCACATTCATTTCCTGTTCTACCTTTCTCAGCTCTTCAGGACCCATATTACAGTCAAATTCAAGTTCACAGTCTACAGCTAGTTTACGGGCACGCTCAACGATCGTAGGCAGCCAAATTTTTTGAGTCCGTGTATTTTGTACAGTAAACATACGTGCTAAGAGTACTGCTATAAAGCCGCAACCACGATCGACGTTTATATGCCTTCGGTAAATAGTTGGAGAATTGAAGTTAAGAGTGTACGGTATGGCACTATGACCCGCAACACGGAATACACGGTCAATATTTACCGTGAAGTTGTCCATATTGAAGGCTATACTACTTTGGACGGCTTGCATTATACGCCCTAATATATATTCTACATCTTCAGCAGCCAAACGTCTAAACGGTACTATCACCCAATAATCGTCTACATCACCGTCATCTGACCCGAACCCAAAGGACAGACTCGTCCTGACCTCACGCTCGTCGCGATTCTGAAGAGCAAACTCTATAATACGCTCTACAACCCTGCGTATCCCGCGCTCAATTCCATTGCTATACAGGGCTCTATGGTCGACCCTGACTCTATACCGATTTCTAGTCAAGGCGGGGGTGGGGGCTGCGGCGCGCACTAACTCGAACGTAATAACATCCTCAACAGAACTGGGGGCGGAATTAGGGGGTATATTAGGTGCTGCTGATGGGGGCCCTGTTGCGTAGGAGGGTTGGGGATCTATTATTGTAGACTTAACAGAACGGGGGGCGGAATAAGGGGGTATATTAGGTGCTGCTGCTGGAGAGATTGTTGTGTAAGAGGTTGAGGGTTGGGGGTCTGCTGCAACAGGTACGTATTTCGGCCGCTTTATACGTGATGTGGGGTTCTCATACCTCCGCTTTGGACGTGCAACCTGTATCGCTGGTGAGGGTTAGGGGAGGAGATCACAACTACACTGTCATCGTCATCCGTAATGATAGGGTGCTCTACCTCATCGTCGGTTCTGTGGGAGAAGAAATATAAGGATCAGCACTCAAAATTTGTAATATTTTGTAAATGACCCACTTAGGAGTGTGACGTGTTAGAAATGGACTCTGTAGAAAAATTCAGATTCACGAGCCCATCCACATGTATTATATCTGGACCTACAGGATGTGGTAAAACTGTGTTTATGCTTAAAATCATTAAAGAAAAGGGCGAGATGTTCTCGAAATTTGTGCATAAAGTTATATGGTGCTATTCGACGTATCAATCAGTGTTCAACGAGTACCAAGATGATATTTTGTTCCACAAAGGTGTATATGACGTTAATTCGCTAAAGGGAACTGAACATACAATCATTGTAATTGACGATCTCATGTTGGAGATGGATAAAACGTTTGCCGAGACATTTACAGTATACTCCCACCATCTTAACATAAGCGTGTTCTTCATCAATCAGAATCTATTTTTCAAAAATAGATACATGCGCGATGTGTCGTTAAATACGCAATATCTAGTCTTATTCGCGCAACGTAGAGATGTATCACAAATTGGGGTATTAGCCAATCAAATGTTCCCGAATCAGCGTAAGGAGTTTTTGGAAGTTTATAAAGAAGCTACAAGCACGTGTTACGGATATTTGCTTTGCGACCTTCATCCGCGAAACACGTTTAGAGTGCTTCTGCGAACGAATATATTTCCAAACGAGCCTGAAACGGTGTATATTCCAGAATGACAAAGAGACTAAAGAAATACCATGAATTAATAAAAATCTATCATCGACTGCCCCGGGCAATGCAGCAGATGTTTATTAAAAATATCGACGCCGACTTTTTAAAATGCATCTGTGAAATCTGTCTTAACGTTATAAATTGCAATGTATCAATGAAAACCCATCAGAAGGCTCGCCTACGCCGCTACAAGAACATAATACGTACACTCGCTCGTAAAAGTCAAACTGTAGCGAAGAAAAAACGAGTTATTGTGCAAACAGGAGGGTCATTTCTCCCCATCTTATTTTCAGTTTTGGGCCCTTTACTGACTAGATTAATATAATGAAGAAAGTGGTAGTGATTCCCCACGAGGTGTACGCTTCACTGCAAAGAGACACGGATCTAGATCCCGTAAAAAGCAGACTTAAAAGAATGGAAAGCGAATTGTTAGCCCTATTAAACAGTGAAAAACACCTGATGAGAAAAGAATCTTATACCAGAAGCTCTGCAGAAATTTCTTCACGAGTACGAAAATTATAAGAGCCCTACGGAGATTCCTGTGGTTATTAGGCAGAGCACGGGGACGATGGCGACATAGGACCTGTACCCGACGATACAGCTGATCAACCAAAAAGATTAGCCACACAACATATCGAACATGTATTAAAATACCCTCCCCTTACATTGAGGAGTAAAGGCTTAAGTCTTTATAATCTATTGAATGAGGATCCCGCCATACAATGGACCGATACAGGGAGATCATTGTGGAAGGATCAAAGGTACAGGGATCGAATATCGTAGACATTGTCCATGATCTGGTGAGAAAGTGGGATAGGCCATCACCATCAGGATGGAAGCATATTAAAGCAAGACTACAACAAATAAATGTCCCTAAAACGTTGATAGGAAATCTGAACAGGTTAAAAGACTTCGAACATGCAACGCCTGTGACACAATTGAAGGCGCCGTCACCCCCTGCGGTAACACCTTTGAAGAGGAGCAAGAAGAGGTTAAACCAACCCTAGTGATCAACCAAAAAGATTAGCCACACAACATATCGAACATGTATTAAAAAATACCCTCCCACTTACATTGAGGAGTAAAGGCTTAAGTCTTTATAATCTATTGAATGAGGATCCCGCCATACAATGGACCGATACAGGGGAGATCATTGTGGAAGGATCAAAGGTACAGGGATCGAATATCGTAGACATTGTCCATGATCTGGTGAGAAAGTGGGATAGGCCATCACCATCAGGATGGAAGCATATTAAAGCAAGACTACAACAAATAAATGTCCCTAAAACGTTGATAGGAAATCTGAACAGGTTAAAAGACTTGGAACATGCAACGCCTGTGACACAATTGAAGGCGCCGTCACCCCTGCGGTAACACCTTTGAAGAGGAGCAAGAAGAGGTTAAACCAACCCTACCCACGTGCCTCTAAAATACGCAAATGGCTAACGTATTAACTAAACGTTATTATGACATTTCTACCCCATCCTCTTACGGCGGCGTAGATAGACTGTACAGAAGTGTTTACGGAGTAGGAAAAAAAGATGTTGAAAGATTTTTGAGGGAGCAGGACGCTTATACGCTTCATAAGCCTGTGAGAAAAAGGTTTAAAACAGCCAAGACAACGGCTTCCTCGATTGATTCTATTTGGCAAGCAGATTTAACAGACATGCAAAGATATTCTGTGTATAACGATGGTTACCGCTACATTCTATTCATAATAGACGTGTTCTCTAGATATCTGTGGCTAGTTCCTCTGAAAAATAAATCACCTGAAACAGTTGCTAAAGCCACCAAAACGCTAATGTTAAAAGAAAACAGGGTTCCTGGCTATTTTTGTACGGATATGGGGAAGGAGTTTATAGGCCGTGCTTTTCAGAATATGTTGACAGAGTTTAATATCAGCTATTACACAACCAATTCTATACATAAGGCTTCTTTAGCTGAAAGAGTTCAGCGCACCATAAAGGAACGCATGCACCGTTATTTTACACATAAAAACACATACAGATTTCTAGACATTCTGGAATCATTGGCATCATCCTACAACCGCTCACACCATCGCACGATTGGGGCAACACCTAACGAAGTTTTAGAAAGAGGTACGCTCCCGAGAAGAGATGGATCACCACCACCACCACCACCACACTCTGTGCGCTTCAAAATCAATGATTATGTAAGGCTGTCGCGTTCGGGGAATAAATTCGCAAAGGGTTTTGAGCAAGGATGGACACGCGAGATTTTTAAAGTTAGGGCTGTGAGACCTAAAGGTGTGATAATGATGTATTACATTGAAGATTTGAATGGGGAAGAAATCTCAGGAGGCTTTTACCGCGAGGAATTGCAGAAAGTTGCGTTTAATTTAGAAAAAAATGTGTTTAAAATTGAGAAAATTTTAGGAAGCAAAGGTTCAGGAAGGAGAAAAATGTACCTGGTGAAATGGCTAGGGTACCCAGAAAGCTTCAACACCTATATAAAAGCTGATGCAATAATGAAGCTTAAATAGTATGCAACATGGCTCCTAACCATTTCTACGTCACACTCCCGTCCTCCTCGTCCCTGTCTGTACACCCTAACAACACGCTAGCCAACTTTGTAACAGAACTCCATGGGCACATTGAATTGGGTCGTGATTCGTATGAGGTGGGGATATGCGAAATTCAGCTGGACACCGTCTTTTTAAATATTGAACATAAAGAAACCGTTTTTACGATTCTTAGAGACATTGACGAGTGTGAAAAAGCTGGGGTAGCTATGGATGAAACTATGCGCATCGCTTGGACTAAGATTGCACGGTATTACAGTACAGAAGTAAGACTAGGGCCGGGTCAATATGGTTCGGCCGAGGATGTTGTGAGAGGCTTAAACGTAAGTTTAAGAAACTCAAACCTTACGAATGATTTAGTATATGAAATCGTAAACAACCCTGCACATACACTAATCCTAAAATCAAAGACTAACAGATGTCTTAAAGAACATAGAAAGTTCAAAATTCTAACCAACGGCCGATATAGCGCAGCCTTCCAAAGAGACACATTTCACGAGACACAGTATAACTTGTCCAGATTAATGTATCAATTGAAGATGGAGAAATTGGCTGAAAGGTCCCCAGACATGTGCTATATTTACAGTAATATAGTGGAGCACCAGTTTGTTGGGGATACCCAGGCACGCCTGCTGCGCATTGCTCACATCCCCAACCATAGAGGAAGGAGTTTGAGTATTACATATGACAGACCCCATTATGTGAATGTCGCAACTAATTTAATAACCAATATCACAATATATATAAGAACGATTGAGGGCGAAAACTTCCCATTCGGTAACGGGAGCTTAACAGTGAAGCTACACTTTCGACGCACTGAGTTATAATGGATAGAAAGCCTTTCACCGTCTATCGAGGGATGCGATACCAGCGCGGTAGTGGACTTGGATCCATTTTTTCATCCATACTACGTACGGCTGTTCCTTTGCTGAAGAGGGGTGCCAGATACCTTGGAAGGAAAGCGCTACAATCAGGCCTTAACACTGCAGAAGACATATTGGCCGGGGCTAAACCTAAAGAAGCTCTAAAAAAACATTTAAAGCGTACACGGAACGAAATCATCAAAGATGCAAAGAGAAAAATGCGTGGTGGCGGGAAGAAGAAGAGGGCTCCCCGGAAGAAGAAGAAGGGGTCACGTGGTATTAAACGTAAAAGGCTATCAAAAAAGAAATGCTGTAAGCGAATGAAACCTATGGTTGACCACTTTTTTGACTGATATAAGCTAAGGATATTGATCTCATGAATCATAGTTTGTTTACCACTTGTCGAGAGAGGAGTCACTATTTCGCCATGGCACGCTTCATCCACCCATGTAGTTCACAATGCTGTAAATCGGAGCTGTCCTTTTTTGAGCTCCCGCCAACCCAAGTTTCTATTGAGCACAGTGATTTTATTACAATTAACCCTTTAAACACAATTAGTTCACCGAGTGCACCTATAGAATTCGTGATACCCAGCTCAGGTCCCTACTTTTTTGATCCAAGCTGTGTGCACATGTACGCTAAGCTACGTATAGCCCATTCTGATGGAACGGTCTGCGATGACAAATATGCTGTATACCCTGAAACAAACTTTCTGCACGCCATATTCAACCAGTGTGACGTATATTTAAATCAGACCAACATATCGGCAGGCACGGGGTACTATCATCTACGAGCCTATTTGGAAAATGTCCTCAACTTTTCCAAAGAAGCGAAGGCTACCTTTTTAAGTGCGGAGGGATATTATCAAACTAAAGATGAAAATAGTATAAAGGACAAATTTAAAAATTCTAAAAAGAAAATATACGAGTGTTTTGGACGGTTGCACACAGATTTCACTTTCCAGGAGAAGTTGCTTGTGAACGGGGTGGATATGAAAATAAAGCTCACCCGCACGAGTCCTGAGATCTGCTTAAATCTGGATGCGAATCAAGAAGAGGGTGCAAAGTCCGTTGTGGTTCACATTATGGACACATACCTCCGCGTACGGCGAGTGAAATTAAGTTCACCAAAACAACTAGAAATTGAGAAAAATTTACTAAACGCTACAGTGAAATATCCTATTAACAGAGTGCAGATCAAACTATATACGGTTCCTGCAGGGTTGGCATCGAAGCAGATAGAAAACATTGCCCTGGGAAATCTTCCTAAAAGGATATTAATCGGCATGCAGGACCACGCTTCGGTGAATGGAAAATATAAAAAGAGTGCCTTTAAATTCGAGAATTTCGGACTTAAAAATATAACTCTATACGTTAATGGCACTGCTTTGGGTGGAACAATGGGTACGGACTATTCATCAGACGCTGTGTTACCTCTTTGTGCCAGAGCCTATAGTAATCTGACCCATATTGCAGGTGATTGTGATGAGCTTGGTAATGGGGTAACGCAGGAAGAATTCATTGATCAATTTAACCTTTATCCGTTTGACATTACACCTGACTTATCTGCTAGCGTAAATACCCATTTAACACCACAGCAGAGCGGTAACATCTCAGTGCGGCTGGAATTCGCCAAGCCTATAGACGCTCCTATTAGTGTACTAGTATATCTCGAATCGCAAGCCCTAATAGAAGTAGATAGATTTAGAAGCGTTATCACTGACTTTTAAAATGGATGCTAATACACTTCAGAAAGTAATGGAGCGAGTCACACGTTCCAAATTTATCGGCGTGTTTGCGAAGAATGAAACATTGAGTTTGCCAAGTACGCGAGAATGCGGTAGTCTTATTGTGAACACAGACATCATCGGTAATGAAGGGATTCACTGGATCGCTGTCTATTTTAAAAATAGACAGCGCCTGTACTATTTTGATTCACTCGGTACTCAACCCTGGAGTGACCCTATTATTGTAAAATTTCTCGCTCAGTTACATATTCCCGAAGTTGTATGGAACCCATTTCGTATGCAGGGATATTTTACTAATGTTTGCGGAATGTACTGTGTCTCATTTCTCATGCATATGTCAAATGATAAAGAATTTATAAATTTTTTAAATTTATTTGACCCGTGTCACACTCACCGAAACGATGAAATGGTATGCAGACAGATAAAAAACCGTTTTCCAATTGTACGTACTCGTTGTATATTATAATGTTTTTGTTCGTATATTTGTATATTCGTTTATTGTACTGATTTCTTTCATTTAATAAATTTATGAAAATATATTGTGTCTTCTTATCCCAAAAAGATCGAAAAACACTTACATTATTTGACATTGTTGACTGATTAGTATATCATCCGTATTCCCTTCAAAAGATTGTATAACTCGTGTCAAATCCTCATCGGACCTTAAAGGAATAATGAAAACATATACAGAGTATACAGACAGACAGACTGATCCCCATTATGTGAAGATATCTTTGGTTCGAGGAGTGAACGCCATAAAAATTTCGATTTTAGCATAATGGGGAAATAACACTGATTGACATTTTTGGCGAGTATCTATTGACGAGATACTACAACTCTCCATATATATATAAAATAATTATGGGCACTTACATTTCTATGGTAGTCCCTTGCGTCGGGTTGTAAGGAGCGTCACTGCAAATATCTTCTACGGTTTGCGTCGAAAATAGTTCGCCACAATCAGTCGCATTGAAAAGACTAATTGTGGTTAATGCTGCAGTATCACGTTCTTCATACAAGTCTGGGGAGACGTACAGGTCCATGGTGGAGGATGTGTGACACTGCTGACTGATCAGTATATCATCCGTATTCCCTTCAAAAGATTGTATAACTCGTGTCAAATCCTCATCGGACCTTAAAGGAATAATGAAAACATATACAGACAGACAGACAGATCCCATTATGTGAAGATATCTTTGGTTCGATTACCAATTTCGATTTTAGCATGATGGGGAAATAACATTGATTGACATTTTTGACTAGTATCTATTTGACGAAATACTACAACTCTCCGTATATATATAAAATCGAATTATGGACACTTACATTTCTATGGTAGTCCCTTGCGTCGGATTGTAAGGAGCGTCACTGCAAATATCTTCTACGGTTTGCGTCGAAAATAGTTCGCCACAATCAGCCGCATTGAAAAGACTAATTGTGGTTAATGCTGCAGTATCACGTTCTTCATACAAGTCTGGGGAGACGTACAGGTCCATGGTCGAGGAATGATTATTCACTGATGCGAAAATAGCTACTGTTACTCCCAACTGAAAATATCCCCTTTTATATGCACATTCGCCAAGCTCCGCCCAAAAGACCAGATGTCCGTCGTGATTGGCTGCCGATGTAGCTGGGTGGAGCTATGACGTGTACCATTCCGCTATAACGGGTACGGACGAGTAATTGCATCTTTATATTTTCACTAATAGAATTAATGCTCTTATTCTCCTTTGAAAATTATTTGGTGATTCGTATAGAACTTTTGATATTGAATCCAAATATGGTTTCAGAAGTTTTCTATCACCCATAGTTTTCGAGAAAATAATATTTCCATTTACTCAATTTCCCGCATCATTAGTCACTAATGTAATCGAGAGGGTATAAAGAGATATATCATAATTATATTTTAAAAATAACATTCGGTTTCAACGTTAAACTGTAGGTCTAAGGTGGTCATTACACATAATAAAATAAAGTGGTTGGCAGATAAATGGGCACCCTACGTGTCCTATGGGGTAATCTCTACTGAACTTCATTGCTAATAACTCTCAGTAATCGAATGACATCCCAAGTCGTACCTTTTCATTATAAATGAATCCTTTATTTGAACAAAACTCTCGCTCTCTTTCTATATATATATATATATATATATATATATATAGTGTATGAGAGATAATTGTTATTATTACTAAATTGAGGTTATTGGTAATGGATCTGGGCAAGGTGTAATAATGTAATAGACCATAATATTCTATTGAAATAATTTGTATTGTTATGGTTTTAGATAATTTAAGCTCAGGACCTGCATTGTCTACATCGACTCCATCCGTGATATAAAAATAAATGCATATTTTATTTAATTATTTCATTACATTTATCGAATGTAAATTATCTGCTGCGGTGGATGACTCCCCATCCAACTACCACTCAGATCCAACGTCGCTTAGTTGCTCGGCTGAGTTATGATAAAAGAAAATTATGGCAGTGGGTATGAGTAAGTTGTTTGATGTAATAGAACACAACATTCTACTCAATAATTTGTGCTGTTGCGGTATTAGAGGGTCAATCAGTGACTGAATTAAAAGTTATTTGCCCGATAGATATAATATGCATCAGTAAATGAGGCTTGCACCACTAAAGCGTTTGCCAAACATGGTGTGCCACGGTAAATTCAATTTATATAGATATGAGTAAGGTGTTTGATGTAATAGAACACAACATTCTACTCAATAATTTGTATTGTTGCGGTATAGAGGGTCAATCAGTGACTGAATTAAAAGTTATTTGCCCGATAGATATAATATGCATCAGTAAATGAGGCTTGCACCACTAAAGCTTTTGCCAAACATGGTGTACCACGGTAAATTCAATTTATATATATATATATATATAATATAATATATATATATATCATTATATTTCTATATGACACCATACAAATTACGCGTAAATATTTTCATTGTAGAAGTAATAACAATGACAATATTAATATCTGAAGTCAGTGGGATTTCTGCTCGAATAGCTTGTAGAAGGATAATCCCTCGACCCGAAAAAGGTCCCTAGAGACCTTTTTCGTTCGAATCGTGTCCCTAGAGACACGATTCGAACTGATTTAGCTTCTGCCTTTCATCGTGTGTGTGTGTGTGTGTGCGTGTGTGTGTGTGTGTGTGTGTGTGCGTGCATGAGTTGTTTATTATATATATATATATTATATATATATATATATATATATATCAAGAGTGGTCTGGAAGGAGATGTTTCATAATTTTCTTTTCCGGACGTTTTTCCCACTGTTATTCGTGACTTAAATATTTATAATAAAAATCAAGTGTCTAAAAAGTTATTTAATAAGCAGAAATAAGATGTTTAAAAGAACAGATATTCTCCGTCCGACCCCGCTATAGTGGCTTGGGCAATTCCAAATGAATAATTTCTTTATTTTTCGTCATTTTTTCATTTTTTCGTCGCAGGAATGAGGCTATATGTTTCATAAGTTTTCATCTCGTTTGGTGGAATTGTATCGTAAATTTTTAAATGAAGTTTCATAATTAAATTAATTGGTTTTACTGTTATTTAGGAAAATTTATATTGGGAGCAACGTTACAATAATAAGCTTATGTCGATATAGTTACCCATTGAATTGGAACTCTTTATTCACGTTTGCTATTATTTATTGATTGGTGGAAATTAGTTGGGTATCCCTTATAAAAATCATTTCTGTCTAACGATTTATTTATTGGGTAACTTTACTAATTCTATTAACGCGTAAATCTTTCTGAAACATGAAATCATTGTTCAAAGGCTTTATTTGCTGATCTATTTAAACTCCTTCGCGTGCAGTTTAGGTAATTACATTTATTCAAGTAGAGTTTGCAACCTCTCCTTTCTTCAAGCGAGTACTGCAACGTTTACACTATCGGAATGTTTTGGGTAACTTTTGGACAGAAATAAGATGTTTAAAAGAGCAGATATTCTCCGTCCGACCCCGCTATAGTGGCTTGGGCAATTCCAAATGAATAATTTCTTTATTTTTCGTCATTTTTTCATTTTTTCGTCGCAGGAATGAGGCTAATGTTTCATAAGTTTTCATCTCGTTTGGTGGAATTGTATCGTAAATTATTTAAATGAAGTTTCATAATTAAATTAATTGGTTTTACTGTTATTTAGGAAAATTTATATTGGGAGCAAACGTTACAATAATAAGCTTATGTCGATATAGTTACCCATTGAATTGGAACTCTTTATTCACGTTTGCTATTATTTATTGATTGGTGGATAATTAGTTGGTATCCCTTATAAAAATCGTTTTCTGTCTAACGAAATAGGGTAACTTTGTTAATTCTATTAAAGCGTAATGAAAGAGGCGCTTGTGTTATTTTATACGGTTGAATCTTGAATAACCATATAAATATATTGTGGTATTTTATATGGTTCATTAGTTTATTATATATACAAGTACATTTGGAATAACAGCCGTTATATATGTGTTACACGATTAATGGGACACATGGCGCTATCTGGATTACCTGCGCTATCTGGCAACTCAGCCAGAATAGAGGATTAAAAGATCGCGAAGCTGGTGAAGAACCATTCCCCCCTCGGCTCCGGCCGAGTAAGGAGCTCTGCTCCTTCTATTTCTGGCCCTTTGGTAAACCCATAGTGGCCTCTTAGGTTAGGGAAACGAAAATAAATTGGGGGAGACTCCACTCTGTCCTTCAGGTGTCTCTCTCCCTCCTTCAGGTCTCTCTCTCTCTCTCTCTCTCCTGCATGTATCTTCCTCCTTCAGGTGTCTCTCTCTCTCTCTCTCCTGCATGTTTGCCTCCAGCATGTGTACTGCATGTGTACATCCAGCATGTGTACTCCTGCATGTGTGCGTATGTGTGTACCTCCAACATGTGTACCTACTGCATGTGTACTCCTGCATGTGTGCGTATGTGTGTACCTCCAGCATGTGTACCTACTGCATGTGTACTCCAGCATGTGTACCTTCAGCATGTGTACCTACTGCATGTGTGCGTATGTGTGTGTGTGTACCTCCAGCATGTGTACCTCCTGCATGTGTACCTATCCTCTCTCCTTCAGGCGTCTCTCCCTCCTACAGGCATCTCTCTCTTCTTCAGCTCTCTCTCCTTCAGCTGTCTCTCTCTCTCTCTCTCTCCTTCAGGCGTCTCTCTCACCTTGGCTCAGCCAACTGGCTGATTCTGGCTGATTCTGGCTGATTAGGAGCCTATAAAACAACGCCAGCCCGGCTGGAAGTCTTAATGTGCACTTGGCTCCTGCCAGGTGAACACCTCTCCTCCTTTCTCTCCTCCTCCTCCTTTCTCTTGGGGGATAACGCCGCCTCCAAGTTTTCCCCACCCCCCTTTGCAACAACCCCCTTTGCAACAACCCCCTTTGCAACAACCCCTTTGCAACAACCCCCTTCCCCCTTTGCAACAACCCCCACCCTCCTTTGCAACATTACATAATAACCTGCAACATTCCTGCACTCTCCCCTTTTGCGGCTATACTACTACTCTCCTTGCGATTTTTCTTCAAAGAATGCATCTATGTCAGGTATCGTTTTGTCACTTTTTGGGGTACTGAAAACTGATTCATACTGGGCTCTCAATGTTTCAGATATTTCTTTTAGATCGCCAGTTAGTTTATTATTTCTATTCATTAAGGACCCGATCGCGGCGCGCGTTTTTGTTTTCCTTTTCGCATAGCTATAGAAGTATTTTGGATTTTCCTTTATTGCTTCTACCGCCTTTTCCTCTTCCCCCTCTGTATGGTCCTTAATCAGGGTTTGTATTTCCCTATCGGTCCTCTCCAGTTTTTCTTGTATTACTTCCCTGGCATTATTTCCGCAGTTGGCTAACTTCGCCTCCACTCTCTTTCTTTTGCGGAATATTCTTCTCTTTTGCCTCTCTAGCCAGCTCCTCTTTCCTTTTGGCTGTGATTTCGAAGCATATTTTCTAAAATTTCTCAGCGTCTTTTCTTTCAAGGTTGTTAGCATTTCTTCAGTTGTTTTATTCTCTAAAACTGTTCTCCACTCTATTTGGGCCATGTGCGATCTGATTTCTTCCCAATTTATTGTCTTGGAGTTTAAGTTAAAGGCGCCAAATTTGCTTCTTTCCTCAATATGTGTATTGTCTTTAAATGTTGTCGCCATATTTGTTGATATCTCGATTAAGTGTGGTCTGAGATAATGGTTGGGGTTATTTTTATATTAGGAATCAAGTTCGTGTTATTCGTGAATACCAGATCTAGTCAGTTATTTCTTCAGGTATTTTCTGTTATCTCCTGTGTCAGCATAAACTCATTTGTGAGAGCCATCAACTTTTGTTTTCTCCTGTCTTCTCTTGTGCCCCCCTTGTCCTGGTATATATATTATATATATATATATATATATATACATTTTAACTGCAAACAACACACAGTATAATTAATGTAAAGAACGACGCTTGTATAGAAGAGCGTTCCGCACAAGATGAGGAGGGAGAACGAACAAATGAAAAATGAGGTACCACCCGGGAATCGAACCCGGATCATCCGATTGCCGGTCAGATATGCTATCCACTACACCATGGACCTCGATCAATCAGAAGTCGTAATTCTCCTACATACGAGCAGAAACCAATGCCCCGAGGGGGCACCTTTGCATGCCGTACATATATACATTTTAACTGCAAACAACACACAGTATAATTAATGTAAAGAACGACGCTTGTATAGAAGAGCGTTCTCCCTCCTCATCTTGTGCGGACGCTCTTCTTTACAAGCGTCGTTCTTTACATTAATTATACTGTGTGTGGTTTTCAGTTAAAATGTATATATGTACGGCATGCAAAGGTGCCCCCTCAAGGCATTGGTTTCTGCTCGTATGTAGGAGAATTACGACTTCTGATTGATCGAGGTCCATGGTGTAGTGGATAGCATATCTGACCGGCAATCGAATGATCCCGGGTTCGATTCCCGAGTGGTACCTCATTTTTCATTTGTTCGTTCTCCCTCCTCATCTTGTGCGGAACGCTCTTCTATACAAGTGTCGTTCTTTACATATATATATATATACACAAACTCAGAATGGTTCCCTGAGAACAATATATGTTAAACACAGACCGTGCATGGCACAAGGAACTCTTCTGGGAAAATTAAATCCACTATAGTCCGAATAAGTAATGATAAATGACAAATACCATAGTTTTTTTTTTTTTTTTTTTTTTTTTTTTTCATGATTTTAGCCCGACGTGGGCAACGGGTCTCTCGCAAAGAGATCCCATAAATATAGCTTCCCTCACCAGCTATCTGCAAAGCAGACAGGATCCTTTGGGACGTGGATCTAGGTTTAAAGCAAACCTAGATCCCTACACTCAGAACCCCCTTTTTCTTTGATTTATTCAACACGACGTGAATGCAACGAGTCTTTTACTTATATAGAGGTTCTGAGTGTAGGGATCTAGGTTTGCTTTAAACCCTAGATCCACGTCCCAAAGCTGGATCCTGTCTGCTTTGCAGATAGCTGGTGAGGGAAGCTATATTTATGGGATCTCTTTGCGAGAGACCCGTTGCCCACGTCGGGCTAAATCATGAAAAAAAAAAAAAAAAAAAAAAAAAAAAAAAAAAAAAAAACTATGGTATTTGTCATTTATCATTACTTATTCGGACTATAGTGGATTTAATTTTCCCAGAAGAGTTCCTTGTGCCATGCACGGTCTGTGTTTAACATATATATATATATATATATATTCCTATCCATGTTTTTGTATTTTATAAATGGGAAGTTAAAGTCTCCGCAGATCATTTTATTGGGGAATGGAGGGTTTATGGTCTTTGTTAGGTTTCTGATATCATCAATGGCCTCCAAGAATTTTTCGGTTGGAGTGTTTGGAGGTCTATAGATGACTATCAGTATCACGTTTAGTTTTTCTATTTTCACTGCTAGGAGTTCCACAAAGCTGTTTAATTTACTTATTACCGTCTCTGTCATGACCTTCATGTACATATATAGCACAGCCATCTTTACGTCTCGCTGTTCTATCCGCTCTTAGTAAGTTGAAACCCTCTATATTTATCTCTTTCTTATCAATACAATGTTTGTAGTTTTCACAATTTCCTTGGCAATCCTTAAGATGAGTTTCTGTGAGGCATGTGATGTCCGCCCTTGTTTCGTCCATAAATCCTTTCAGGTACGAAACTCAGCTTTCAATTCGCTTATACAGAGGGTTGACAAAAGTAAATAGACACCTTCTTTTTTTTTTGCCATAGTTTTGATTTGATAATAAAAGTCAATAAATAATAACAAATTTATTGAATCAATATATTTAGAATTGTGTTCCTTTTCCCTTTGCATAACTTAAAGCTGACACACGTTCTGGCCTTCCATTGATCATTGATGAGCTTTACCATTTGTTCTTGAAAACAATCACCGTGGTGTCTACAGTACTTCTGTCAACCTTCTGTATTTACGTTTTTCTTTACAATAGATATAATTACATGCAGCCTTTAAACTTGATAACTTATGATCAAGTGTAAAACCTTAATCTTAAAGATTTAAATTCGTTTCTTCCATTACCATTATTATCCTTTACATCTGCGGTTCTCAAAATTTTTCTTCTTCTGTACCCCTTGAATTCTTTCACTGGATTTTCTGGATTTTCGAGAGAGATAGACGATTTTTACTTTCTTTACGACCGTGTGACTCGTGGCCGTTTGTTAATCGTATATAAAATTAAAAGGGTTATATTTTCAGGACCCCTTCGAGTACCCCTAATATTCCCTCGCGTACCCCAGTTTGAGAACCACTGCTTTACATAAATATTACGCAAAGAAGAGTACATACAAAATGTGCTTTCAAAGTTTTCTTTAATGATTATAACATTAGATTTTATGAGTTTACTCGCAGTATACATCATTTTAGTATGAAAAAATATTTTAAATTTTTTTATTTCAAGCTTTATTGCTGAATTTATTAGTTTGACTCTCATGGAGACAGTTAACACCACCCACAAAATGCAGCTGCACCTGAAAGAAGTTTAACATAAAAAAAAATTTAGTTAGTGATAAGACCTTGTTTGGAACACAGCATTCTAAGAAAGTGACAGAACGTGTAGACTAATAAGGAACTGAAAATCCACCCTAGGTTAACCTAGAAAAGAACGAAGTGCAGAAAAGAAAAACGAAGGAAGCAAAGAGAAAATAATAATGAAACATTAATTAAGAAGAGTTTGAAAGAGTAAAGTGGAAGACGGACAGAAAACGGACAAGGGACGTGAGAGAAAGTGGTAAATTTTAAATATTTTTTATTTCACACTAGTTATTATAGCTACTCTTTGCATCAGAGAAGCATCTCCGCTATATATATATATCGGGTTGGGTTAGGGTTCTCCAAAAAAAATTTAAAAACATTAATTTTGTTGAGAAATACAGACGCCCATAAGTATTCGTCCAGAAAAATATTTTTGTTAAATTCGTCCTTATCTTTTGTAACATGCATTGGATAGTTATGAAAATTTACCAGTTTACCGTTTGTTTTGAAAAATTTAAAAAATAATAAAATTAGTTTAACTCTGACATATAATGTAAAACTTCAAAGAATTTGAGGAATATAAAAAAGTTAAAATGCGAAAGTTTTTGTACATTTATTTACAAAATTATTTAATACTTTCTGTGTCCACATTTTGCTTGAATGACTTCGGTGATTCGTTGTGGGTATTCTTCTACAAGTTTCGACATCTCTCAGTACAAATTTTAGCTATTCTTCTAAAGAAAATTGTTGCAATTCACTCAGACTCGAGGGATTTCTCTTGCGGACACCTTTTACAAACGAAACCATAAGTTCTCTATTAAACTGAGATCTGGGCTTTGAATGGCCACTTGAGAAGCTTGAAATTTTTTTGTTGAATCCATTTCATGGAGCGCTTACTTTTATGTTTTGGATCATTACTTTCTTGCAGTACCCAATTCCGACCCATTCGCAATTCCCGAACTGAATGCAATATATTTTCTTCTAAAATTTCCTTGTGTTTCTTCGAATTCAAGATTTCTTTGATGACAACAAGCTTTCCTGGACCAGAAGCACAAAGGCATTCGCAAAGAAGCAAACTACCACCATTATGTTTAACCGTAGGAAGGATGTTTTTGTCCTCAAATGCAGTATTTGATTTTCGCTAAACATACCTTTGCTCGTTGTTCCCGAATAATTCAAATTTGGTCGCGTCTCTCGAGAGAACTTTCTTCCACATTGTAAATCCATCATTTTGATTATCCTTGATTCCTTGTCATACTTTAAACGAGCTTCTTGTTGCGCTTTTCGTAGCAGAGATTTTTTTTCGATCAACTCTTGCATACAAATCATTCTTTTTCAATGTACGACGTACAGTAGAGGGATAGACATTGACATTACACATTAGACAGTCTTAACAGAGCATTTTTTTACACAGAAACTACTGAGATTTTGTTCCAGTGGTCCTTCATATTGCCCCAGTAGTGAGCTTCATTTGTTCCAGCAGTGATGTGCCCCTTGTCCCCCTTTTTCAAAAGTACAGTTTTTATATGCGTTATTATTTAAATTTAAGTAATCAAATGTGAAAATTCTTAGCAAGAAGAAATATTATGGTATGCCCTTTTATTTATACAAACGTTTTCTATGATCGATATTCTCCATATTCCATAATAGAAACAGATTAGAAGGAACAGCATGGAAGATCTGTAGATCTGTATTTCATGGAAATATATCTTCTTAATAATATTATGAAGTGTTCATCACATCTACCACTATCTTCTGCTCTCTCTCTCTCTCTCTCTCTCTCTCTCTCTCATAATTTCTTGTTTGGGTTTCTTTCCTGTACTGTCATATAAGGCTCAAATGAGATTAGTCTACAATTTTCTTCTGTTGTGCCCTTTTTTGCATTTATCAAGTGCCCTTTTATCACACGATTAGGTGCCTTTTTGACTTAGATGTACGTTCTGAAATCTTACAAGGTCGTCCACACCTTGGTAGAGTTTTGATTGTTCCAAAGTCTTTCCATTTCTTTATAACTGCAGTAACCGTCGTTAATAGAATTCAGAGTCGTCTCCTATCTTCCAACAACTCTTTCCAGACTCATGTGTAGCATTAAGGGATCTCTTAAGATCTGTAGACAGCTCTTTACCTCGAAGACCCAATGCTTACTAATGGTTTACTAATGGTTACAGTCATCCGTCTTCCATGAAGATTCAGAAAAACTTTAGAATTCAGAATTGCCAAGTCTATAATCAATACCCAGCCAACGAATGATAAAAATTTTAAATTCTTGAAGCCTGAGTGGACACAAAAAGTTTTAAATAATTTTGTAAATAAATGTACAAAAACTTCTTTTGCATTTTAACTTTTTTATTTTCCTCAAATTTTTATATGTTGGAATTAAACTAATTTTTTTTATTTGTTAAATTTTTCCAAATGAACGGTAAACTTTTCACAACTATTCTATGCATAGTACAAAAGATAAGGACGAATATAACTGAAATATTTCTCTGTCCGAATACTTATAAACGCCGCTGTAGGTTTATGTTATGTCTTCGTTTTTTTTATGTTTGGTTCCCAAGTACAGGGCCGGATTTACTTGCTTGTGGGCCCTAGGCCAAACCTTATCAGTGCCCCCCCCCCCAAAAAAAAATATTATATATATATATATATCTATATATATCGTAATATTGTAATGTAAAAAAAAAAGAATTACAACATAATGTAACACATCATCAATAATTTTATTCAAATTAGTTTTATATCATGTACAACTTATTCTTACACAAAGGAATAATGGAAAAAATACAGTCAAATTGAAGCATAATAAATTTTGCAATAAGAATTACAACATAATGTAATACATTACACATTAATAATTTTTAATCAAATTAGTTCCATATCAGTACATCAAAGTAAATCAAGTTCCATATCATGTACATCTTACACATAGGAATAATGGAAAAATACAATGAACCTGAAGCATAATAAATTTGCAAGCACAACTATGTGAAGTTCAAATGACTTTTTCCTGCTTTTTTCTATGGCAAATTTGTCAATGATACTGTTTGTGTCAGGGATTTGTAGGAGGTCCCCAGTGGGCCCCCAGTTACTGGTGGGCCCTAGGCCAATGGCCTATGTTGCCTATTGGAAAATCCGGCCCTGCCCAAGTACACAATTTTCCTGTGTGAAACATTTGGGACCCTCATATATATAGATATATGTATATATAGTGAAACCTGTCGTAAAAACCAGCTTCCGGACAGGTCTCATTGGTCTCTGGAAGCCGGTGGTCTTTTATCACAGTTAGGACTCATTTTAGAAGAAATGTAGTTCAGCAAAAACCTTTGAAGTAGTAACCTTTACAAGAATTGAACGCTTCCCTAAAAATGGAAGCTCTATATATATATATGTGATGTAGGTCACATCCGCATCCGCATCCGCGGAACATCCGCACATTTTTTTCGCATCCGCATCCGCACTTGGACTGCGGATGTCGTGCGGATGTGGACCGTTGAGATAAAACGTCATTAATAAGCGGAAATTATCAAATTCTACTATATTAATAGAACTAGTTCATTGTGCGCAAAAGTGATGCAAGCGACAAGACGAGAGGCTGTTCTTGTATGAAGTTACTCTCTTGCAACCTACTTAGATCCACGTTACAAAGCTAAGTTATTTTCACCTAGTACATTAGAACGAGTTAAATCATCACTTGGCAAAGCAGTTGAAGAGCTTCAATCTCTTGAATCTGTCGCTTCGCCACCACCAAAAGAAAAAAGTTTCAGTGACAGAACCAACACCTTCAACAAGCAAATCTATCACAGAATCTGTCTCTCAGTTTCTTGAGTCAAGCAGCAATGACGAGACCTACGCGATGTCAAAAGATGTAGTAAAAATGATCGAGAGCTATCACCAAGAAAAACGCCTGGCTGCATGTGACAATCCTATTAGTTGGTGGAAAAATACGCAGAATATCTATCCATACTTGAGTAAACTTGCAAGGAAACATTTAGCCTGTCCTCCAACAAACGTACCAAGCGAGAGATTATTTAGCAGTGCTGGATTAAATATGATGAAGAGAAAGAAACAGACTGGCAGCAGAAAAGGCAAAAATTAATGTTCCTTAAGCATAACCTTCCTATAATTAAGTTTGAACATTAAACGATGAACATCTTAGTTTACTTTATTTTAATTACTCATTTATAAATATGCCTAATAAAACTTTGAACTTAATATAAATAGTTATCAAGCTAATTAAAGATCTCTTTCTATAAGGGTGGAGGTTGGGGAAAGAGGTCGGTGGGGTGCATTTGAGTTGGGTTCACTTCCCGCATCCTGGTAACACAATTATGGTTTCTAATTGTGGCTGAAACTCAACAAAATATAACGAATTTATTTGCAGACGAATTCACTAATTGATTTCTATATTAGTTAGATGCTTGATATTATTTTATATGTTCAGAGAAAAGTACAGCAATTATTGTACAATTAATCAATTATATTACATTATAGCTACAGCTCTCTCTATATAATAACTTATTATATACGTTAAACACAACAAATCTCATATATATGCTAAAAAATAAAACGAAAATGTAGACATCCGCATCCGCATCCGCATCCGCGGATGTTGAAATCAAACATCCTCATCCGCATCCGCATCCGCGGATGTGAAAAAAATGACATCCGCTACATCACTAATATATATATATATATATATATATATTGTTATTGCTTTAAGTATGAAATGGTGAAAGAACGGTTTTAATATACAATATTTATTAGGTATATATTGGTCATCCCATAAGTAATTAATGCGGCATTTTTTTAATTTTTTTTTTTCCATGTTTATCATTATTTTACGGATAGAAATAATCGAAAGCAGGTTTATTTTTATACTAGCCTAGTCTACTAAACTCGAAGCCTAGGTACTTGTATGGCTTAGCCTAACCCAAGGCTTACATTTTGACATACCTTAGTCGTCATTTTCTGAGCTATTAATTTTGTATTATTGTTAATTTAATGTGCCCCTATCGTTAAATGATGAATATTATGGAAGTGTCAAAAGAGCACATTCGCGACGTTATGCTTTGGGAGTTTAGAAAAGGCAACAATGCTAAGTTAACAGCAGAAAGTTTGTGTCAAGTATACGGTGAAGGAACAATTAGTGTGAGCCAGTGCCAAAGATGGTTTCAGAATTTTCGCTCGGGAAACGTTAGTCTCAAAGATGAACCCCGTGCAGGACGACCAGTGGAATTTGATCAAGATCTTTTAAAAATAACAGTGGAAGAAAATCTGATTGTAACTGTTGAAGAATTGGCTGAAAAACTGCATTCAACTCATTCCACTGTGCATCATCATTTAAAGGAGATAGGCAAGGTTTCACGATTGGGGCAATGGGTTCCTCACGACCTGTCAGAGGTACACTTGCAACAAAGAATCAACATTTGTTCATCTCTCCTTTCTCGGCTAAAAAGTGAACCATTTTTGAGTAGGATTGTTACAGGAGACGAAAAGTGGGTTCTGTACAACAATATTAAACGTTCTAGACAATGGATTAGTCCTGGGGAAAAACCAATACCACAGCCGAAACAGGGGCCTCATCCACGGAAGATTCTCTTGTGCGTTTGGTGGGATATGAATGGCATAATCCATTTTGAACTTCTTAACCCAAATCAGACTATCACCAAAGAGGTTTACTGTGCTCAGTTGGACCGTTTAAATGCAGCACTTGAAGAAAAAAGGCCAGCATTAATCAATAGAAGAAGAGTGCTCTTTCATCAAGACAACGCACGACCTCATATCGCGAGAGATACCATACAAAAGCTTAATAATTTCGATTGGGAACTAATGAGCCATCCTCCATACTCACCCGACTTAGCCCCATCAGACTACTATCTATTTAGGAGTTTAGCGAATCACCTGAAGGGAATGAAGATGTCAACAACAGAAGAAGTCGAAACAACCTTAAAGAACTTTTTTAAATCAAAGTCAAACGATTTTTACAAACATGGTATTGAAAAGTTAATAGAAAGATGGAGACTAGTGGTAGAAACTGGTGGAAATTATATTACTTATTAAATTAATAAATAAATATTTATTTAAATATAAATAACTTCAAAGAGTTGTTTGATTTCTATCCGTAAAATAATGATAAAAATGGAAAAAAAAAAATTAAAAAATGCCGCATTACTTATGGGATGACCATACATACAGGTATATACGAAGAAAGAACCCAGTCTGTTACCTTTCTGAAGAAGAAACCCCCAATAATAAAATATACATCCATTATATGTAGAGTAAAATAACGGGTAGATAAAACTAAGAAAATTTTGGGGGAATACCCTATATATACACACACACACACACAGGGTGTTTTAGGAGGAAAGGTCAATACTTCGGGAGGTGATAGTATCGGTCATTGTGAGAAAAAAAGTTCATATGAACGTGTGTCTAATTCTGAATGGTTTCGGAGATAGAGCTGTTTGAATCTGATGCGCGCGCAGCTCTTCCTCCCCTTCCCTCCCCATAACCTTGAACCATGTAAGCTGTTATGTAAGCATGTAACATAAGCCAATCTACAGCTGGCTGTTGTGAGTGACATTGTTTAGTGTTTAAAGCAGTGTTAAGAATGCCACACACCTTCACACATGCCGAATATGCAGATATGGTGTATGTCTACGGTTTTTGCGATGGAAGTGCAACAGCTGCTGTTGTAGAATACCGTCGACGGTTTCCGAACCGCAGAATTCTGGATCGAAGAGTGTTTACCAGGGTTTTCAACACATTGCGTGAGATTGGTACACTTCCCAGCGCTCATGTTTCATCTGAACGTGAAGGTCAACAAGATGTGGATGAAGTGGAAAACATTCTTCAGTTGGTAGAGCGTAGTCCTACTACAAGCTCACGAAGAATTTCTACACGTCTCGGTGTATCACACACACACAAGAGTATGGCGAATATTAGGTGAGGAAGGCTTGCATCCATATCATGTACAACGTGTACAACACCTTCAACCAGGAGACGCTGCCATGCGATTGGAATTTTGTCATTGGGTAAATGCTAATCGCCGATTGTTTCGATTAATACTGTTCACCGATGAAGCTACTTTCACCCGTGACGGTATCAACAACACCCGTAACTCTCATCGGTGGTCAGACGAAAATCCAAATGCCACTGTAGAAACAAATTTTCAACATCGCTTCTCTGCCAATGTGTGGTGCGGTATCATCGATGATCAGCTAATTGGTCCTGTTACTTTAGAGAATCGTCTTACAGGACAAAGTTACCTAGAATTTCTGCAAAATGAATTGTCAGGACTATTGGAGGATGTTCCTTTGGCTACACGCGCTGGTATGTACTTTCAGCATGACGGAGCTCCTCCACATTCTACCTGTCTGGTGATGCAATACCTAAATCAAACTTTACCTGGTCGATGGATCACCCGTGGTGGTCCCCTTCAATGGCCACCAAGGTCTCCAGACCTCTCTCCGTCAGATTATTGTTTGTGGGGGTGGATGAAAAGTCAAGTTTACAAAAGAAAGGTGGATACACGAGACGAATTGCTCGCGCACATTTGGATGCTGCTGCCCGCATAAAGGAACGTCAAGATCAACTCAGACGAACAACACGCGATCTACGCACACGAGTTGCAAAGTGCAATGAGGTTGACGGTGGGATTTTCGAAAACGTATTGTAAACTGTAACAAATTTGTCATTTCTTTATCTGATACCATTCAAAATGCCAATGTTTAAACATTAAATGTTAGAAACAGTAATTGGTTTCTCTTTCTTGATTACCATTAACAATGCTTTTGTATTTGTAGATTCAAACAGCTCTATCTCCGTAACCATTCAGAATTAGACACATGTTGATATGAACTTTTTTTCTCACAATGACCGATACTATCACCCCCGAAGTATTGACCTTTCCTCCTGAAACACCCTGTGTGTATATATATATATATATATATATATTATAACTGCAAACACGCAGTATAATTAACGTAAAGAACGACGCTTTGTATAGGAGAATTATCCGCGCAAGATGAGAGCGAAAGAACGAAACAAATGAAAAAATGAGGTAACCACCCGGGAATCGAACCCGGGATCTTCCGATTGCCGGTCAGATATGATAACCATTGCACCACGGGCCTCACTCAGTCAAATGTCGTAATTCCTCTACATGCGCGCAGAAACCAATGCCCCAAAGGGGCACCTCCCGTATGCCGTAACATTATATATATTATAACTGCAAACACGCAGTATAATTAACGTAAAGAACGACACTTTGTATAGGAGAATATTCCGCGCAAGATGAGAGCGAAAGACGAAACAAATGAAAAAATGAGGTAACCACCCGGGAATCGAACCCGGGATCTTCCGATTGCCGGTCAGATATGATAACCATTACACCACGGGCCTCACTCAGTCAAATGTCGTAATTCCTCTACATGCGCGCAGAAACCAATGCCCTAAAGGGGCACCTCCCGCATGCCGTAACATTATATACATTATAACTCGAGCGTCTCATAATCTGTTTTTCCCAAGTGAAATCAAAGAAACCGTCTGCATCACTGCGTGTGAATTCCGTTCGGAAGGAAATGAGGAGTCATACATAGCATGGGAATTATTGAATGAATGAAATTACATAAAAATAATTGTTATCAGGGCGTAATTCCTCTACATGCGCGCAGAAACCAATGCCCTAAAGGGGCACCTCCCGCATGCCGTAACATTATATACATTATAACTCGAGCGTCTCATAATCTGTTTTTCCCAAGTGAAATCAAAGAAACCGTCTGCATCACTGCGTGTGAATTCCGTTCGGAAGGAAATGAGGAGTCATACATAGCATGGGAATTATTGAATGAATGTGTGTATTGAATGTGATGGAGGACACTTTGAACAATTTCTGAAATAAATAATAAATATTATTCTTCACAAAGTGATTCCATTATTCTCGGTAAAGCGACGTATGCCGCACCCTGTATTATATATATATATATGTTATACATGTTATAATTTAGTTTATAATCGAAGTAAAGCCGCGCCCTGATAACAATTATTTTTATGTAATTTCATTCATTCAATAATTCCCATGCTATGTATGACTCCTCATTTCCTTCCGAACGGAATTCACACGCAGTGATGCAGACGGTTTCTTTGATTTCACTTGGGAAAAACAGATTATGAGACGCTCGAGTCTACAACGTTCTTAGGTGACGTCAACCGCTTGCGTGGTGGCGCAGCCAGGTTCCGTTCTTTGACTATATAAGAAGGGGATCAGTGCCATTAAGGCAGATTCCGAGAGACGGGTCTCCGGGCTGAAACGGCGGGTTTTCAGTCCGTTAACGGGAATTGCTTTTGGAAATTGGAAGATTAATGGGTTTTCAATTGGAGTGTGACTGTATAGGGAAAAACGGCAGTAGCTTAGCAATTGACTCATACAAACTTGGAGACTCAGAACGGACAAGGGTGTCTTAGAGGGGTCTCTGGCTTATTTAATAACTTACAATGAAGAAGTAACTAATATTACATTTATGAAACTTTTATTATTATTATTATTATTATTATTATTATTATTATTATTATTATTAACTCTCTGTTCTGTGTAAAAGAAACATTTGATTCACTATAACTGATTAAACTTTATCTCGCCTATATTCAAATTAAAAATCGTGTAAGCCGTTGTGTTTATTTTCTACTCTTTGGACTTTGATAACCGGGAAAAAGAAAATCACGAGCCCACACAGCACTCCACGATTGTGGGAATACGAAGAGTGAACTATTTCTGCATCCAGGAGTGCTAAAGTAACACCCTCTCTCGAGTAACATCCTGACTTTGCCCGAACTCGGGGAGAGGCGTATTATATATATATTATATATATATATATATATATATATATATATATATATATACCATATATTGCGGCGTACAAGGCGACTGGGCGTATAAGACGACCCCCAAATTTTCAAGTTAAAATGTAGGTTTTGGGCTACTGTATACTCGCCATATAAGACGACTCCCCTAATCGTGCACGTGATTCGGGGAACCAAATGAGCAGGTGAGGAATTACTGCTCCAATAATCCAATAGTGGCTAGGCTGACATTTGCATTTTATTGTCGTCATGCAATCGTACCACATATTATTTAAGGTTAGACAACTTTCATTACACTGCACTTTTATTATTTTATTATAATAATGTAAATTAAGTTTAGTTTCAGTAGGAAATATTTGTGGCAGGAGTTACCGAGGCGGGGTTTAGCCTACCGTACACACCCCATCAACCATCACCCATGTTAACAACTTACCGTACACCACAGGATTTAAGGTTCACATTTTATACCTAGTGTATAAGACGACCCCTAGTTTTGGGGGATTTTTTTTAAGCATCAAATGTCGTCTTATACGCCAGCATATACGATATAAATAATATATATATATATATATATATATATATATATATATACACACACATTAATTAAATGTGGAAGGACAGATCTTTCATATATGATCAACTGATCGGCTTCAGAAAATTCACAGGCCTGCGAATGAGAGAACTTTGTAAGAGTTGTTTTCTTACTAATAACTGATTTTATATAATTCAACTACGCTGATTTCAAATAAGGTGTCCATTTTTTTCGATTACGTAAAGATTTTCTGCAATCTGGAAGGGAAAAAACAACATAAATAAATATTATTTATTTCAATTTACATTAGGTACCTATTCCGCTTTGTTATACTAATTACAAATGCAAACAACTTTAAAAAGAAAGAAGACTATTAACGTCAATTACATGTTCACCTTTAATTGTCCTGAGTTTTCTTGTGAGATCTATGCCTTTTAATCGCGAATGTACGCGCTGTTCCTTTTCTTTTATGTAATAATTCTGGAGTATCCCGTTTCAACATCCAGCAGTAATCAGCCATCATGCTGATGTCCCACCTTCCCTGATATCTCGTCCCCATTTCTTTGATGTCTTGGTGAAACCGTTCTCCTTGTTCTTCGCTGAATGCTCCGAGATTCTCGGGAAAGTAATCCAAGTGTGAATGTAAGAAATGTAATTTTAAACTCATATTACAACCCAACTCTTTGAACTTATTTAGCATGTTGTTCACAATGTTTTGGTAATTTGGGTTCTTGTTGTTCCCCAAAAAATTTGCTGATAACATCCTTAAAAGCAATCCACGCTTCTTTTTCAAGATTGTTCATTGTTTTTTCAAAGTGTTCATCCAAAGTCAGTTTTCTAATCTGGGGACCAACGAAAATTCCTTCTTTCAATTTTGCTTCCGAAAGAGTTGGGAATTTACCACACATATACTTAAAACAATCTCCATCTTCGTCCAAGGCCTTAACAAATTGCTTCATCAAGCCCAATTTTATGTGAAGCGGAGGTAAAAGGATTTTCTTCGTGTCAACCAAACTTTCATGTTGAATGTTTTTAGAACCAGGTGTCAGGTTGACTCTGCGTGGCCATTCCTTTTTTATCCAGTACTGAGTTCCTGCTCGGCTATCCCATTCGCACAAGAAACATGGAAACTTCGTATAACCTGGCTGTTGACCTAACAACATACAAATCACTTTTAAGTCTCCACAAAGTAGCCAACCGTGTTCTTTGTATTTAACCTTAGCTAGAAGAAGCTCAAGATTTTCGTACGTTTCCTTCAAGTGAACCGAATGAGCAACAGGAACGGATGCATACAAATTACCGTTGTGAAGGAGGACGCCTTTTAGACTTCTTTTGGAGGAATCAATTAAAAGTCTCCACTCATTTGGGTCATAGATTGCAGCGCCTAGCTTAAGTATTAGTTCCGAAACATTGTTGCAATATACCAGTGAATTTTCTTGAGAAAAATATTGGATGAATCCTTTTTCTCGATTTCTGTACCAGTAATGATGTCCCGGGAGAAAACAAGTTCTTTGCACGAAGTCTGGATCCCAAAATCTCTGAAGAATCCTTCGGGAGACACAAATGTCTTACTAAATCATTAAGTTCACTTTGTGTAAACAAATGGGGCTTACCAGATGTTTTGGTTTGAAAACATTCAATATCATCGTTTCCATCGTCATCAGACACCGAATCAGATGACGTTATATCAAGAGTATTTGGTTTAGTAGGTACAGGTATACCAGGTCCATGAGCAACAGGTCTTATAGCAGACTGAAAGTTTGGATAAGAAATTTCCTTTTTATTTTTAGTACTGTAGCCTTGCACGTTATATGAACAAAAATAGCAGTCATTGCTGTGATTTCTAGGCTCACGCCAAACCATTGGAATCCCAAAAGGTAAAGAATCCTTTTTACCTTTACTCCACAGTCTAAGTTGTTCAACACAAACACTGCATACTTTATGTGGAGCCCGTGATTTGTCTTGATCCCCAAGTTTCATTTCGAAGTACGCATAATATGCTTTCTTGACGAAGTCTGTATTATCTCGCCTTTGTTTTTTTCGCAGTAAATTTTCCACAAATATAACAGAAAATGTTTGGGCTATTTACACATCCTCTGGTTGCCATAGCGACAAATAAACAAATTTCAAAAGAAATATAGTCACCGCGCACTTTTGAATAATAAAGAACTATAATCTTGCACGCACTAGTCAGACTGACTCACCTCGTGGCTTGTCAATCACTTATATACTAGCGGTGGGTTTCTCGAATGTTCTAGAAGACGCTATGACGTCACTTCTGATCTGGAAGCATTTATGGGCAGTAGTTTTTGATAAAAATTTAATTGAGTCAATTTTAATGAAAATTACTTACATATGTAATATGAAATATGACATTTTGTGAAAAATCTGTACGTGATGACAAAAAATTAATATTATTTTTCGGAATCAGCGTGCAAAAATTACTATATAAGTGATAAAATATTTCCGACAACAAAACCATCGCAGGCCTGTGATCGGTTATGTAGCCTTCATTTTTCAAATAAACAGTGCTGCAGTCCATTCCGTTTAAAATTAAATGGATGCTGATATAGGCCTAAGTTTATTTGCTGGAACTTCTAATTAGGTATGGTAATAATAATAATTGATTAACTAAGGTAGCCTAGGATTATTAATTTATATATATATATATATAACTGGATATTGAGTTGGTCATTAAAATTCATAATTTTTCCATTTTCTCTGAATTTTTCTATTTTCTTTTACTAGCTTAATCAGCTGTTTAACTCGCTTGGGCACTGTTGCCAATTTAGCGCATTTCGCGTTAGATCTAACGCGAAATGCGCTAAATTGGCAACAGTGCGCTTGGGTGTATGAAAATTTTTGAATGGCTTTAACAGACAAGGTATGAATAGAGTTTTATCACATCCTTTGGCCGTGGTTTAATCGGTGGCAGATTTGTGTATGTCTATTGCCATGTTCTTCAATACAGAATCCAGTGATAAACGCTTTGCCTGTTTTCAGTGTACGCAAATGGGGGAGAGGTTCCCTCCGTGTCACTCTGGGGAATAAGAATACAGCGGGGGAGAAAAGTAACACAGGGGTCCTCTGACTGGGGTAACTGTAGGAGGTAAGGGAGAGCAATGCCTTCTTTCGCTTCAGACTAGACTGAGCAAGGAAACCGATTTAAAATTAAAAATTTGCTCACAAGAAATAATAATATTATTATTATTATTATTATTATTATTATTATTACTACTATTACATGAAACGCTGCAATCTCCCAACTCAATTTATATCCATTTGCGTGCACCAGACACAAACACCTGGTTTTTATATTTTTATTTATGGGTTTTCGTTTTATTTCCATTTTTAACAGACGCGTTTATATATATATATATATATATATATATATATATATATATATACACGTCGTGACCTCGTAGTAGTTTCGCGTTTTGGTCTCTCTTCACACGAAGGTCAAGGCCTGGTTTGGAGGAGGAGCGAGTTGCTCTCTTGCGTGCTCCACCGCACATAGCCAGGTACACCCGGCTCATCTGGTACCACCCTGAGCCAAGCATTTAGTCTTCTCTTCAAGACTTCAATTTCACTCCTGCACCGTTCCTGAGGTCCTTTGGAAACTGGTTAAAAAGTCTTGGCACCCCGGATCTTCTCAGTTTGGCGTACCGCGGATTTTCGAACTGAAAATTTGTATACTAATAAATTTTTATATTCTAATACGAAAATGACAATTCTTTTCGTATGTTGCGCATATTCTCCAGGAAAATAATGTCATTTTCGTTATTAGAATATAAAAATTTATTAGTATACAAATTTTCAGTTCGAAAATCCGCAGTACGCCAACTGAAAAGAACCGATCCCCCTGACAGCCAAACTATTTTCCTTCAGTGTTGAAGAGGCCCCTTGTCGGGCCTTTAATTTGGGAACACTACACATCCTGCCTTTCCTATTTCCCAGTATTGTTTGGATGGTAATTGGGTTTAGTTTGAGGTTGGGTACCAGTTTTTCGATCATTTTCTATGTATATATTATGGTGTACCTCTCTCTTCTTCTTTCCAGGGAGTACAGATTTAGTTTACGTAGTTTTTCCCAGTAGTTGAGTTCTTTGCAGCCATTAATCTTAGCTGTGAAATGTCTCTGAATTTCTTCTAGTCTATTAATTTCCTTCTTTTTATATGGGGATGTCAGGGCTAAGTAGTATTCAAGTTTTGGTATGATCAATGCTTTGAACAGGGGAATCATTACTGTCTTGTCCCTTCTTTTGAAGGTTCTTAGTACCTGTCCCGCGACTCTTTTTGCTTTGTTTATCGCTATCTGATTTTGTGTCTCGAATTTCGCATCATCGGTCATTATAACCCCCAAATCGATCGCTTTCGTGCTTCTCTGAACTTCCTGTCTATGTGGACACATAGTAATATGCTGTCTGTTTAAGTTCCTCGTTTCTACCTTATCTTCTTCTTCCTCAGCATAATTAATCCCATTTTTATATGGGGTCGCTGTTTAAGGTGAGTCGCCTCCATCTTGGTCTGTCGTACACCATATCCTCCTCCAAATTCTTCTCCCGTAAGTCCGCTCTAACACAATCCTTCCATCTCTTCTTCGGTCTTTCTCTTCTTCGCCCACCCGGCAACTCCATCACCATCACTCTACGTCCGACATAATCTTCATCTCGCCTCATCACGTGCCCATACCATCTCATTCTTGCCTCCTGTATCTTCTTTGATGCCGATGCCTCTGCCACCTTCACAGTTCCTCTAATATACTCATTTCTGATCCTATCCTCTCTTGTCACACCGCACATCCATCGCAACATCCTCATCTCTGTTACATCCATTTTGTTCTCATTTGTCTTCTTCATAGGTAATGCCTCCGTTCCATACAACATTGCTGGTCTCACCACAGTTTTATATACCTTTCCTTTCAACTTCACTGGCACTTTTCTATCGCACAAGACACCCGACATTTCTCTCCAATTCTTTCACCCAGCTTACACTCTATTATTAATTTCTTTCTCTACATCTTCCTCATCCATTAACGAGCCCAAGTACTTAAATCGGTCTACTCTTTTAATCACTTCTCCATTCATTACCATCTCATCTTCCTGATCCTCATGTAAGCTACGAAACCCGGAAATTTGTACGCCAACATTTGACATTTGTACGACGGAAATTTATACGCCAGCATTTGTACGCCAGAACATTATACGACTGGAAATTTATACGCCAAGCATTTGTACGACGGCAATTTATACGTTATACGCAAGAAATTCATGATCAGTTAATAAAATTGAATTTGAAACTAGGTAAGTTAAAATACAAATTATCACAAATTATGAAATTACATATTACATTAATTAAATGCATAATTGAAACTAGATTTCAGCTTATCAATTTAAGAGAAAATGTAACTAGCGATATACAGAACGAATGTCATTTAAAAAATCGGAGAACAAATCTTGCGAGTTTTTTCTCATTAATCTCCAGACCTAACCTAGCCTAACCTAACCTAACCTAACCTAACGAATGTCATTTAAAAATTCGGAGAACAAATCTTGCGAGTTTTTTCTCATTAATCTCCAGACTTAACCTAACCTAACCTAACCACCTGTACCTATTCAATAACCATTTACCTACCTGTTAACCCTTTAATGCGCTGTGATACATGATAAAATTTAAAATTCTTCAAATTGAAATTATTTTCAAAATATCTAAATAATGTTTACTTTTATTTATTTTTTTTTGCACCTGTGCTTATGTTTATAAAAAAAATGAAGTCACGGTTATTATCATGGGTAGATCGCATACTTAAGTCAAAAAAGTCCAGTAGAGCGCATACTTAAATTACCGTCGTACAAATGTCAGTCGTATAAATTTCCAGTCGTATAAATGTTCTGACGTACAAATGCTGGCGTATAAATTTCCGTCGTACAAATGTTGACGTACAAATTTCCGCACAAGGTAAGCTACACCGTAAGTAGTCAGTGTTATTTTTTTTATTTTATTGGGTTCAGAATCCCAGCTGAGCCGTGAACGGCCAAGCTCTGAAGGGCCAGTTTAACCTACAGCCCAAGTTAAGTTAGACTAAAAACTTACGGACTTGGAGGTCCTATTAGGTCCTACCTCAGGGTTGCTGACTCGATGTGGGCCTACTTTAGGCCTCAGTTGCATAAAATTAAGATAAAAAAACAAAAGGGGCACTATTTATGGTCTTCCTTCTAAACCTTGCAACAACAACACAACCTGCACCATTGCACGATGCAACAATCTTGTATCTAAACAACCAAACTGAATTGCAAGAGAGCTCTCTATAAGACCACGCCCTGTAAGTGCCGCATTCAACAAACGAGTAGGAAGGACGCGCAGCGCCCCAAAAAATGATGCCACAAGAGTGCCCAAACAATGATGCCACAAGAGCCCAAAAATGCTAGCTCTAAATTAAGTGAATTTTTCACTAACCTTACAATTATGAGATGGATATATATACACCTCAACTCAATATATACAAGCAATGCTGCATCAATCAGGTTAGTCATCATATCGCCTTGGGACAACAATGGCTCTTCCTCGTCTAGATTTTCTAACACTCCCCACCGAAGAGGCATTGTTGTCATTACCTTCTGCAAATTTAGCCAAGCCTTCTCCATGAGGCTGTAACTCAAATGTTTCATCTTGACTATCCGTGTTTTCGCTGCTTTCTAAAGCATAGTTTTTGTATAGGTCTCTTTAATTTTCCTCCTGAAGTCTTTACCAGTGCAGACCTAACTAAATTGTCTTTGCCAACAAACAACTCTTCAATTATGCCAAGCTTCCAACATTGCCTTGGTCTTTCATCCCCAATCATTGCCACTTCTCTCACCTTGATATAATTTGCATTGGAGCCCTTTACATTGCCTGATGGGTAATAATTGAGTTCTGGCAAGTATTCTATCTGCCGCCTCTTCCATAACTGATCTTGTAGCTCTTCAAGGTACTTGAACCTTCTGGTTAACTCTTCTTGAGTGCTCTGGATAGGCTGTAAGTCTTCTGGCAAACTGGGGTTTGATGTTAATCGTTTACCACAAAGAAAATGATTTGGTGTCAATGGCTCTGCATCCTGCATACTGTTATAAACAAAGGTGATAGGCCTACTGTTCACCATTGCTTCTACTTCACACAAAACAGTGCAGAATTCTTCTTTGCTCAAATGAGCATTAGCTAAAAGTTTCGTTAATGGACACTTTACACTTCTCACTAGCCTTTCTCAAATCCTCCCCACCATGGTGCTCTTTCAACAATAAACTCCCCCTGTACCCCATGGTGTGAAAAGTAGGATTGGAATCCCTCCTCTTTTAGCAAGGACCAAACTTCTTGGAGTTCCTTTGCAGCCCTTTTGAAGGTTTTTTGCATTATCCGATATGATTTTATTTGGGAAACCCCTTCTGTTCACAAACCTTTTAAAGGCCAAAAGAAATACATCACTACTTAAGTTGCTTACCAACTCCAAATGGATTGCTCTGGTGGTAGCACATGAAAAGACATATATAACCTTTGTTAGACTCCCCTTGCTCATACACATAGACTGGACCTGCAAGTCTACTCCCACTACATCAAATGGGGCAGTATAGACACACCGTTCTCTTGGAAGTGGAGCCACCTTTTCATAATAAGGCTTTGCACTCCAACGCTTGCAAACCACACATTTATGCAAGACCTTTTTACTACTTGTCTAATTTTGGGAATCCAAAACTGTTGTCTGATCTCTATTATCACTTCTCTAACTCCAGCATGTAACAACTTATGATGAGTATCCAGGATCAAAAGGTCCACAAAGTGCCCCCCAGAAGGTAGCAAAATTGGATGTCTTTTCTCCTCTGGAAGCCCAGAAAACTGTAGTCTACCTCCTACTCTCAATAAATCCTGATCCAAAAACACATCCAAACCCTTGAGAGCAGAATGTGTTGGTAGAACCTGTAATGGACCTGGTGAGCAATTCCCTCTCTTCACCAAATTTTTCCTTCTGCACATATACCACCCAGTATTTCCTGGCTTGCTGAATCTCCTTACTGTTCAGAATTCCTTCCCTTCTTGTTTCTCCCTTAATATTGTTTAAATCTATATACCCATGCTGTCACTCTTAACAACCTTTTCAGACTGCTAATGTCCTCAAGCCTCAATATGGGGTCCTGCTGCATAACTTGACAACTGTTCACAGTGCATTTTCTCATCACTCACCCATTCTTCTTGAGCCTGGCATTCTCCTACAATAGGCTGATTAGAAGGCCAGTTTTCACTTCCAAGTTTTAGCCACTCTGGCCCATTCCACCACAAACTTGACTGTGCAAGATCTTTCACTGAAATTCCTCGTGTTGGTAAATCAGCGGGTTTTGGGTGCCTGGACAATGCTTCCATTGCTTGGGATCTGTGTGTGCTTGAATTTCCTCCACCCTATTGGCAACAAATGGTTTCCATTTCCTTGCCTGGCTTCTTAACCAGTGCCAAACTATAGTGGAGTCTGTCCAATAATAGCTTGGAATTTCATAGAGGGCCAAAGACTTTTGCACTGTAACTGCAAGCCGACTAGCAATAACTGCACCCATCAATTCCAACCTTGGAACAGAAAGCCTTTTCAAAGGTGCTACTCTGCTCTTTGCAGCAACCAACCTGCAACTTACTTCCTCTTTGCAATGTGCCTCTTATATAAATACAAGTTGCATAGGCTTCCTCACTTGCATCACAAAAGATGTGCAGCTCCAAATTGTCTGGACTATTGTTCAACTCTCCAAAGTACCATCTTGGGATTTCAATGTCTCCAAGATGTGCCAATTCTTTGAACCAATATTTCCACCTTACCACCATATGATCAGGTAACTCTTGGTCCCAACCAAGTCCAATTTCCCAGAGGCTCTGAAACCAAATTTTTTACTTTATCACAAATGGAGCCAGGAATCCAAGAGGATCAAAGACCTTTGAAGCCAAACTAAGAGCTGTACGTTTTGTCCACCTTGTCTCATTCTCAGCCAGCTCTACTAAAGATTTCCCATTGAAGGTAAACAAATCCTCTCCTTGCTGCCAAACAATGCCTAGCACCTTTGTGTCTATTGCCCACAACTCCTTAATACCAGAATCCTCAATACTTTCTGCTGCATCAGGTACTACACAGGACTGACTCATAAACTCTTGTAATTGAGAATGATTGGTCTGCCATTTTCTAAGCTCCATGCCAGCCTCCCTCATTATAGCTCTAGCCTCCATGAATATCTGTTTAGCCATTTCTGTATTATCCACGGAACACAGCAAATCATCAACATAAAAATTTTTCCTTATGTGTTCAATAGTGTTAGGATAGACTTCAGAATATTTCTTAAAATGGTACTGCATAGTAGCTGCCAACAGAAATGGACTAGAGCTGAGGCCAAACAACACTGACTTCATTCTATATGCTTGAACCTTAGGTTCATTTTCCAACAAGTCTTTCGTATCCACCCACAGATACCTTACTGCATCTCTGTCCTCTGGTTTTAACTTTATCCGCAAAAAGGCTTGCTTCACATCTGCAGTCAATGCTACTCTACCAAACCTGAATCTCAGTAACAAGGAAAATAAATCTGCATTTAAATTTGGCCCAGCATCCAAACAGTCATTCAAGGACACACCACCTTTGTTGGCTGAGCCATCAAAAACTACCCTCAGTTTGGTGGTAGTTTTGTCTCGCCGTACCACTGCATGGTGTGGCAGATAATGTGCCTCCTGGCTCACCAGCTCACCTTGCACCCTTTCAGCATAGCCCTCCCTTACATAGCTTAGGATGGCCTCATTGTATTCAATTAACAACTCCTCATTTTTCTTAGCCTGTACAATGAAGTCTCCAACCTCCGATTAGCTAGCTGAAGGTTTGAACTGGGTTTGCAAGAATCCTTCCAAGGGAGGCCAACTTCATAGCAACCATCTCTAAACCCAATCCCTTTTTCAAATTGCTCTAAAACATCACTGTTCACTGTACTTGCTTCTCCTGTTTGTCCTTTATGCCAATGGATTCAAGTTCCCAAAAGCTTTCAAATGCCTTTCCAAACCATGGCTGTTCTCCTCAATCTTAACAAAAAGAGCTTTAACCTCCATTTCATTGCAGTAGCTCTCATGTAGCATCCCGCCTAGCTTACTTTCAATAGCTACCGGACCTCTAGATGTGCGGACATATTACCAGTGATGAGTCCCAATAATAGTCAGCTCCAATCAAAAGACTAATATCTTCTGTTCCTTCAAACTTATTATTGCCCAAATTAATTCCTTTAACTTGCAATTCTTGGACACATGCCATATCTAAACAAGTATGACGGAGCACAAAGTTCCTCGATCTCTACAGCTTGGACCTTGATAGTGGGACCTTGTGGTAACAACCCTTAACCAGAACTTCTACCTTCTTAACTTTGGTTCGGTTTTGAACGGAACCCCCAAACCCAGAAATTCTTAAGTTTTTCCTCTTAAGTTCTTTAAACTTAAATTTTCTGGAAATTCTGGTCTTAATAAAGCTACACTGGCTACCACTATCAAACAACACTCTTACAGTAGCTTCTCCATCATTCCCAATTAATAATGCTGCAGCTGTTCGCAATAATCCTTCTTTACTTTTACTCCCTTTCATAGCAGTGGCATGTGCCACTGATGTCTCTACTTCCGGGGTAGGCCTACTAGGAGTGTTTTCACACAATAATGGCTGATGCCGGCCATGGCATTTTTTTGCACAAAATTTTAAACTTACAAAACCTTGCTCTGTGACCTTTCAAAAAACATTTAAAACATGGTGTGGACTTAGTTACCCTGTCCTTTCTCTCCTCAAAAGGTAAAGCCTCAGCCACCTCACATTTATATGACTGGTGGTTGCCTTCGCAAAATATGCATTCCTTGATTCCCTTTAATTTATTCTCAGAGGATGCATGTAGAGCTGACACTGTACCTGGGCTATTCCTCTTTGTAGAAACTTTGGTGCTGTGCCTGCCTTTGTCCCCTTTTTTAACATCCCACTGTACAAACTCAATTCCCTCTCGTCTTGCTAATTCTGCGCCTAAAAGACTTAACATCTGCTGAAGGAGGATGTACACATGTTCTGTAGAGTGTCCCCTACAAAGAATGTATCAGAGTATATGTGAATTACCCGTTTAGGCTAATTGCTTACTGTTTATTATTTGCCCGGGTACCCTAGCTGTTTAAGCGTCTCTCTCTCTCTTAGTTTCTTAGTTTCACAGCACAAACGCCAGCGGTTCCTATTTTTAAAATAAACAGATATCCAATGATACCTCTCTCCACTACTAACAACCGTATTTAGAATAAGTGCGCCGCAGTGTCTCATTTAAAGTGCAAAGTTATTCGGCATTTTCTCTTAAAGGGGATTCAAATTTCTACTTTTACATATTAATTATACCATAATCCATAGGCATGCAGACTTTCTTCAGAAAATGTATGAACTGGCCAAAAATAATTTTAAAATTTCTGTCTGCAACCGTGTCCTCTCTCATTAAAGGACCGATGAGGAACTCGATCGTGTTATAGAAACTTTTCGTAATAGTTTTGAAGAAACTCGAATCGTGGACGAGGATTTGGACACGGAGGTACAAGTTTTACTGCACACTCAGCCCATCGATTGTCGCATCATCGACGAAGTGATGTGTGTGTGTGTGTGTGTCGCGGAAGAACATATCATGTATCTACAACAATTTATTAAATGATAGAGCCATGAGGAATGTTTTATAAAATAGTACATAATAGCGTTTACTCTACGTAAAATTGTGTTGTATAATGTCCTTCAATGTTTCTCACACATATTGGAGTGACATTGGCATCAATTTTTTTTATACATTATATATTTATATCCAACTTAAAATAGTTACAGAATTAGCATCCATTACATTTTAAATAAACTACAGAGTATAAGACTCATTCTTAAACGCTACACAAACTAATATTATCAGAGACAATTTATATTTTACACAATATTGTTGCGTATATTTAAGTTACAATTATATATATATATATATATATATATATACCCGTAAAACTTCACACAATACACCAAATACGTACAAATGGGAACCGATTTTTTTATCTGGCTGCAAACCAGAACATCATTCCGCTTAGTGTCGCACAAATCGAATAATTTTAAAAAATTTGTAAATTCGTTCCCACGGGCAATATGCAAGAGAAATGCAGTACATCCCGCAAGTATTGCTATAGTACCCCTGTAATTGATAAGGACTCCAGACAATTTGAGGGATGTGCAATTGCTCGAGAAATTTTACAATAATAGCGTCATTCCAAGGATGAACTCCCAGTGAGTTAAAATAGTACATTCGCTTCTTATTTTTAAAATAGATGGCTAGCCAATGAATCCCTTCACCTCCGCTAACACCCGTATTTAGAATAAGTGCGCCGCAGTGTCTCGTGGTTGGAAGTTTCAGCGTTTCGTTCTTCGCAAACACACCGATAAATTTGGAGCATGTGATTCGGTCACTATTCATTATTCTCTGAAGTGTATTCGCATCCATTTTAAAAGTCTGTGACTATGCCTCTAAATCTGTCGATCTCTATTAGGGCTTGTGATTCGAGGTATACTAGTACACTAATAGGCGCGTCTAGCGGCTTGGCGAATTCCAACCTGACTGAGATGTTTCCACTCAGCTGTGGAATTAAGTGCGTTCTTATACTATCAGATAAGTCCGGGGTGATGTCAAGAGGGTAAAGGTTAACTTGCTCGATGAATTCTCTCTTTCGAGCAAAGCGGGAACACGGCTTCTGTTGAATAATCCGTTTCTAATGTCCCCCCTAATTTCCCGAAATTTTCGAAATTAAAGGCGTTCTTTTTATTTTTTCCATTCACAGAAACGTGTTTCTGCATTCCACTTAATAACCTTTTAGGTAGAGATCCTAGGGCGACATTTTATATCTGCTTCCACGCCAGCCCTGATGGCACCGTGAATAATTTGATTTGTACTCTGAAAAAATTTACTACACGCCACAGTAAAATACCCAATTAACAATTTCTAGTTGTTTAGCAGAGCTTAATTTCACTCGGCACACGCGAAGATATGTTTCCATAATATGAATCACGACGGGCTTTGCGCTCTCTTCTTGGTCAGCCCCCAGATTTAAACGGATCTCAGGATTCGTACGAGTGAGCTTTATTTTCGTGTCGACCACATTCACAAGCAGCTTCTCCTGGAATGGAAGTCTGTATGCAGGCGTCCGAAGCATTCATATATCTTCTTTTTAGAATTTTTAAATTTGTCGTTTATACTGCTTTCATCTTTAGCTTCATAATAGCCGTCGGCAGTTAAAAAGGTGTCCTTCGCTTCTTTTAAAAAGTTGAGGACATTTTCCAGATAGGCTCGTAGGTGATAGTAACCCGTTCCTGCCGAGATGTTGACCTGGTTTAAATACACGTCACACTGACTGAATATGGAGTGTAGAAAGTTTGTTTCTGGAAATACAACGTATTTGTCTTTGCAATCCGTTCCATCTGAATGTGCTATACGTAGTTTAGCGTACATGTGCATACAGCTTGGATAAAAAGATTAAGGGTCTGAGCTGGGGATCACGAATTCTATGGGGGCAGTCGGGGAGCTAGTGGTGTTTAACGGATTAATTGTAATAAAGTCACTGTGCTCAATAGAAACTTGAGTTGGGGGGCATGTCAAGGAGGGACAGCTCCGATTTACAACATTGTAAACTACACGGATGGATGAAACGGGCAATGAGGAGTCAGAAATAGTGGCACCTCTCTCGGCAAGTAGTAAACAGCCTATGATTCATGAGAGCAATATCCTTAGCTTATACCAGTTAAAAAAATTATCAACCATAGGTTTCAGTCGCTCAGAACACTTCTCCTTTTTTGATGTCCTTTTACGTTTAACGCCACGTGCTGGTAACTCCTTCTTCTTCCGGACAGACGTCCTCTTCTTCTTCCCCCCACCACGCATTTTTCTCTTTGCATCTTTGATGATTTCGTCCCGTGTACGCCTTAAGTGTTTTTTTAGAGCTTCTTTAGGCTTAGTCCCCGCCATTGTGTCTTCTACCGTGGTAAGGCCTGATTGTAACGCTTTCCGGTCGAGATATCTGGCACCTCTCTTCAGCAAGGGGACAGCCGTACGCAGTACGGTTGAAAAAAATGGATCCAAGCCCACTCCCCCGCTGGTTTCTCACCCCTCGATAGACTGTGAAAGGCCTTCGGGTCATTATAGCACAGTGCGACGAAAGTGCAGCTTCACTGTTAAGCCCCAGTCACTGAATGGGAAACTTTTCCCCTCAATCGTTCTTATATATATTTCGATATTGGTTAATAGATTAGTTGCAACATTGACATAATGAGGTTTGTCATATGTAATGCTGAAGCTCCTTCCTCTATGATTGGGAATGTGAACGATACGCAGCAAGCGCGCCTGGGTATCCCCAACAAACTGATGTTCCACGATATTGCTGCAAATATAGCACATGTCTAGGTCAGGGTAACCATCGTTCAACTTCTCCAATTTCAGCTGATACATAAGGCTGCACAAGTCATGTTGTGTTTCGTGAAAGGTACATCTTTGGAGGGCTGCTCCATACCGACCCTAGGTTATACTGTAATTTTTAACAACCCTTTGCTTTAATATTTCTACTAGTCGTTGATTTTAACATCAACGTATGGACCGGTGTGCCTATGTTTACGACTTCAAAAAGTAAATCGGTGGTGAGGTATGACTTTTCAAGACTCTTATTTAAATCCTGCACAATATCCGAAGCTGTGTCATAATGGCCGAGCCCTAGTATTACTTGCACTATAGTACTGTGTCTCACCGAACAAGACTGATCACACAGTATCATTTAAGGTTATGCCTATTTTTTCACACTCGTCAAATCTTCTAAGAACCAGAAAAACGTCCTGTTCCTTTTCAATACTTAAAAACTTGGTGGGTAATTGAAATTCGCAAATTCCAACCCCCATATGATTCACGACCCAATCCGATGGGCCCGTGGAGTTCTGTTACAAAGCTGGCCAGAGTGTTGCCAGGATGTACAGACAGAAAAGAAGAGGAAGGGAGTGTGATGTAGAAGTGGTTAGGCACCATGTTGCGTACTATTTAAGTTTCATTATTGTATCAGCTTTTATATAGGTGTTGAAGCTTTCTGGGTACCCTAGCCATTTCACTAGGTACAGTTTTCTCTTTCCTGATCCTTTGCTGCCTAAATTGTTTTCAATTTTAAACGTTTTTTCCTAAATTAAATGTCACTTTCTGCAGCGCCTCGCCGTAAAAGCCTTCTGCAATTTCTTCCCCATTCAAATATTTAACGTAATACAGCATTATCTCGCCTTTAGGTCTCATAGCCCTAACTTTAAAAATCTCACGTGTCCAACCTTGCTCAAATCCCTTCGCGAATTTATTACCCCTGTATGGCCGATCAAAGGGGTCACGTGACTCCGGCCACTAGTTGATCATATCTCTGCCCTGCGTGCTCAGTTGACCTCAACATGCCCTGGATCTCAGACGTGTATTTTGAAGAATTCTCGCATAGACGGAAAAGTAATGGCCACCTTTGATATAGCGTGCTTGACATTCATGAGTGGTATTCGATAAAGTGTACAGATATGGTGAACACTCAAAGAATCCCGAGTCCTCCCTCCTTTGAGGTTTTTAAGGTCATATTGAGCCGAGCGAAGCGCGAGGAGCAGGAGGTTCAAATACCCTACGGTTATTCTGGCGAGAGCATTGCGGGCTTTCGTGGCTCAAACGATGCAATGGACTACGTCGTAGGACTAACGTGTGTAAAGGCGCACATACACCGCGAAGTGAAAGAAGCATCACGTGCAGAAGAGAAGCAACGGGTATGGGTAGTGAGTCTTGTTGACGAATGGTATTACAAGCGGTATTATGTCATGTTACATCACACCGAGTACACATACCCTGCGTCTGAGAATGTAAATCTTATCATGGACAGTCTAAAGTATTTTTATCATTATGTTCATATATATCATGATGAGGTTCGCAGTGAGGTTGTGGCTAAAAGATTATGTGAGTTTTTAATAGAGTTTAGGGATGAGTATCGCATGCTAAGCAAAAAGGACAGATATAGACATATGTTTCTCTCAAATAGAGCGCCGGAGTGTTGATGTGAGGAGAAAATGAACGAAGCTGTATGATTTCGATAAAACATTAAACCCGTTATTACTTCATGTATCAGAAAAATTCTGATTGCCCGACATAATGGGATATAAGTATTCACATGACTCTTTCATGTTGGAGCAAGCCCGTGCACGAATCACTAACGCTTGGTATCACGCGTCCATGTGACTCATCCCCCCACACCTCCCGCCGACTCAAACCGTGTACCGGCTGCTCATAGACACCTCAGAGCTTGACCCGACTGTACGTACACTCCTCACAATAGAAAACGATGGAGCAGTATCTTCAATGCCGTATACGATGTGTCCGTGACAAAGTCAGTTCGTGTGTTCAGGCGTAAAACCTACGCTGTTCACTATGTAATGGAAACGCGTTGTAGACAAATAAATAACATTCCGTTTACCAGAGTTTGTTTAAGTGTTGAGGAGATGAATAAAATCTTCGTGATAGTTGAGAAGTGGGGTGAGGATCGTTATAAAATACCTGCAGGTGTAGGCACAAGAAGAGAGCAGATTAGTGATGCAACCTCAATGCCATTATTTGTACGTTTTGTATAATTCGCGACCAGCCATGCATTGATATACGGCTGATGTAGAAGAATGCGTCTGATAATAACGTCCTTGTCCCCACGCGAAACTGTTTCACCTTCGACAGAATGTTTGAAATCGTCGGGTTCCGCAAGCTAAAGCCTATATTAGACGCATGTGTTACCGATATGCCTTATTTTGACACGGTTCTTGAATACGCATACACCGCTCTGCTCGACGGGTTTACCGAGTGTATGACTGAACAAGGCGAGAATGGCTTGGAACTGGATGCGTATTTAAAAGGTATAGACTCTTCGAAATATTTTGAACTTTGGTACAAAGGACTTGAGCGGTACAGGGTTGAGCTCACCTACACTATTCACCCTGAATAGCTATTTCTTTATATAACGAGCAGCTGTCGGCACGACTTAGATTATTTCAACTGCCGATATGCGTTGTGAAGAAGAGTACACGGTTGAAAAGCTCGGATTGGAACGAATAAACCCTTGTTTGGAGAGGAGTGTTTATAAACTTGAATTTAATAATGATGTTGTAGCAAACGATGCCCTCTTTGCGCGTGCTTTTGATTGTATTCTATCCGTACTTAAAGAGAGTGATAATTTACCAAACAAATGTAAAGTGGGCACAAAAATAGTGTTAAACGAATTGAAGTCTCTTTACAGTGAGAATAGGCACCCGCGCACTTTGAGTGGTGAAATAAAGTTAAATCGTATTTAATGTATAGTACAAAGCAACGATGATGTAAATGTAGACTCGATCACATGCGAGTTTAGTATTTTAGTAAAGCGCAGTCGAACATAATGCGCGTGTATTTTGATGTATATACATACTGTATATTACCTATGTATTGGAATTCTTCTGCACTATTATTTGGAAGTTATATATAAGTGTGTATTTGCTTATACATATATTAAATGTGTATATAAATTTCTCCTGTACTATTATTATTTTTTATGCTATACATACTGTATATTACCTATGTTTTAGAATTCTTCTGCACTATTATTTTGAAGTTTATATATAAGTGTGTAGATGCGCGTACATATATTAAACGTGTATATACATTTCTACTCTACTAATATTATTATTTAAGAATGTATATATATACCGGGTGGGCCAAAAAACTATTCCCCTGATTTTGAACAATATAATTTTACCTTTATGAAGTGTTATTTGTACAATCAATATATGTGTCCTGTATAGAATTTCATGGTCTATCTCGTGGTGAAGTTGAATTTTCGCCAACTGTAACTATTATTTTGTAATTCGCTGTTATACAGACACGGGTAGAAAAACTTTCTGCTTCTATACAGTTACCTAATTGAGTCGAAAATTATGCGGAATGTGCGCTCCTCCATTATCAATGCCAGCTTGCAACCTTGACTTCTCCCTTATCGGCGGCAGTACCACATCAAGGATTTTTTCTTGGTAATAAGCAGCAGTGATTTTGGCATTTTGATCAACAAAAACAATCTCTGACTTCCGAAACTTTGAAATAAAAATGGAAACCATGACTTTTTAAGAAAAATGTGGACGTTCGCTGCAAAGTCGATCTAGACTAGATTTTTTGTCCTGTCTTCCACAAACTCGGTCATTTTGTGTGTTTATTGTTGAAGCAACCGTAAAGGTCTTCTCGTCGCTGAACTATATTTTCGACACTTCTGTCTGGGAATCGATCTAACAGAGCACGATAGTTTTCAACTCTTGCTTGCTTATTTGATGCAGAGAGCTTATGAACTTTGACTCTTTTAAAACATTTAAGACCCAGCTCATCTTTTACTATACGACGAACACAAGAGCGAGAAATACCAGCAGTTTTTGCAATTTCTCTAACGGACTTGTGGGTGTTGGGCCGTGCTTCTTGACTGCATATCATGGATGAAACCGTGTCAATATTTTCCTCAGTACATAATGTTTTTGGCCTTCCACTGCCTTCTTTCCGTTTGGTCGACCCTGTGATATCGATTTTCTTTATGAGATATTGAAGTCCAGGTATCGTTCATCGTTATTTGGAAACATCTGATTGTCGGTCAGATATGCTATCCACTACACCATGGACCTCGATCAATCAGAATTCGTAATTCTCCCACATACGAGCAGAAACCAATGCCCTGAGGGGGCACCTTCGCATGCCGTATATATATATATATATATATATATATATATATATATATATATATATATGGGAATGAACTCAGAATGGTCCCCTGGGAAAATTAAATCCACTATAGTCCAAATAAGTAATGGTAAATGACAAATACCATAGTTTTTCTTTTTCATGATGCTAGCCCGACGTGGCAACGGGTCACTCGCAAAGAGGTCCCATAAATATAGCTTACTTATTTGGACTATAGTGGATTTAATTTTCCCAGAAGAGTTCCTTGTTCCATGCACTGTCTGTGTGTATCATATATATATATATACACATTTTAACTGCAAACAACACACAGTATGATCGGATTATCCCGGGTTTGATTCCCGGGTGGTACCTCATTTTTCATTTGTTCGTTCTCCCTCCTCATCTTGTGCGGAACGCTCTTCTATACAAGCGTCCTTCTTTACATTATATATATATATATATATATATATATATATAGATATATATATATATATCTTCGTTTAAAATGTGTATTTTTTGCTGTATAGATTTCTTCTGAACTATTTTTGATTGTATATTTATTTCCTATATATTCAATGTATGTTAAATTATTTACAATAATTCGACTAAATGAACAGAATGTATAGTTGTGTATTATTATTCAATAAACGAGAGAAACATGTGCTTTCCTAGGTGTATATATATATAAACGATATTAAACGATAACTGGGATGATGGAAATATATAAACGATGCATGTGTGCTTCAACAAATATACAATATATATGTATACACTACGCGAAATGGCTGGTTACGACTTCTAAGCCAACTGATGCTGTCAAGAACATCTCCATTAATATATACAATAATTAAATAAATAGCGCAATCTGCACTACAAAAGTTATTAATATATATATATATATATATATATATATATATATATATATATATATATCGGGTGGTCCGAAAAAAATGACGCATTTTTTAAAAATTAATATCTCAGTAACCCCCTTCCTTATCATGACAATTTTTATGCAAGATACTTTCAAACTTCTTTTTTTGAATGCAAGAAACGGAATTCTGATATCTTTTATAGTTTTCTCGCAATTAACAAAAGTAACAACATGGGTCAAAAAAACAAAAATCGCAATATAATATCCGTTTTTTATACGATATCATTTTTATACGATATCATGCGATATTTTTGCAAGTTATTACAAAACTCTACAGGAATGAACAAGTCAAATTGTGGATATTTTTATTTTTTAACAATTCGTCAGTACCCTTAATGATGTTGTCAGAGGAAGATCGTATTCTCATTAAAAATTGTTACTGTGAAAAAGGATGGAAGACTGGAAGGTTATTGCAAGAGTTTCCCGGCAAAAAGTGGAAAAGGCGTGCAGTGGAAAGACTCTTAAAGAAGATTCGCGAATCGGGAAGTACTGCCAGAAAACCAGGAAGCGGTAGACCTAAAACAGCTTCGGTTCCAGAAAATGTGGATTACATCAACGATAAAATCTTCTCTCAAGAAGATAAACCAGGAAGTCATTTGTCACAAAGAACAATTGCTAAACATTTGAATATTAGAAAGACTTCTGTACACCGAATAATTAAAGCACAAAAACTAAAAGCCTTCAAAAGAATAGTATCTTCTAGAAAAAGTGATACTGTTAAGGATAAAAGAAAAACAAGGTGCAGAAAGTTACTTGATAATTTCTCTGTCGTTGATATTAAAAAGATAGTCTTCACGGATGAAAAAGATTTTACTCTAGAAATTCCGCGAAACCGTCAAAATGATGTTGTCTACGGGCGTGGTAAAAAGTGTGACATTTCAATAAACAGATTGTATCATGAAACGTCAAGATTCTCCAAAAAGGTTATGATATCTGCAGGGGTCTCTTGGAATGGCAAGACAGATGTTCATTTTATTGAAACTGAAAAGACAAAGGTGAATTCTGCAAATTACATTGAACTTTTAAGAACAAAATTGTTGCCGGATTGTCGTCGCCTGTATCAAGAAAATGATTTCATATTTCAACAAGATGGAGCACCGTCGCATACAAGCTACGCCACACAGTCGTTTCTGATTAGCAATACACCAAAATTAATAACGAAAAATGAGTGGCCACCACAAAGCCCAGATTGTAATCCTATGGACTACTCAATTTGGGAGTTACTAAAAGAGAAGGTTTACCGAGGTCGACGAGAAAAATTCACCGAATCAGAATTAAAAAGTAAAATACTTGAATCTTGGCAAGAAATTGGCATTAATGAAGTAAGAATAATTATTTTTGTGTGGGAAAGAAGAAGTGTTAGTCAACAGAGTGGTGGTCCAATCGATCATTTACTGTAAATTAATTAGTTAAATTTCTGATTAAATTTTTCCTTTCTCATGATATTCGTTTTTTTGACCCATGTTGTTACTTTTGTTAATTGCGAGAAAACTATAAAAGGTATCAGAATTCCGTTTCTTGCATTCAAAAAAGAAGTTTGAAAGTATCTTGCATATAAAAATTGTCATGATAAGGAAGGGGGTTACTGAGATATTAATTTTTAAAAAATGCGTCATTTTTTTTCGGACCACCCGATATATGTACTCATTTCTAAACAAGCCATTTACGCCTTCTAAGCCAGATTAAGCCTTCGAAGCCAGCTGGCTGATTAAGACTTCTAAGCTGAGGAGATCAAGAGCATTCATCATGCGCCTGGGATTTGCAGGCGAAAGATGCTCTCTCTCCTTTCCTTCTCTCTCTTAGGTTAGGTTTGGGGGGGGGGGAGAGTAAAAAACCCCTTCATGCAGCTTTCAGGATAAACCCCTCCCCCTTGCTTGCATACCCTCTTCCCTATTTTTTTTATGCCACCCCCAGGTTCCATCCCCCCTCTCCCCCTTTTCAACAATCGATCAACATTGCAATTGCTCTGCACTCGTTCATTTTTCGGGCATGCTACTAAGGCTCTTCCACGCCTTTTAAACAATTTTTGGCTTTCTCTCTTATGCTACCTTACTTTTACGCCTTAACTAAAGCACATAAGCCACTTATACCTTTGAGATTGATTGATTGAGATAATACCTCTGGAGTTGCAACATTGAGGCTCTCCAAAAATGTTTCTTTTCTGATAGGTAATATTCTAATGTCCATATAAAAAATTGAACAGACTTTATTAATAAAATTCGTTATAACGATTTTGATGGCAAACAGATGATTAGTTTTGATGAAGTTTCCCACCGAAAACGGTAATCAACTTGCTTTACCCACTTACCTTTTAACAAGATCAGTTAATGACTGTGTTTGTCACATTCTCTTTTCATTTTCAACAATTTATTTTTTCGACAGAAGAAAGACCTCAGTGTGGGTTCCCAAGGGTTCAGCTACTCTTAGTAATTTATTTATGGAGTTATTTCTTCCTGATATTATTGATTCATCCGCTTATTGGTATCGTTACGTTGATTACGTGTTGGTTCTCCTTCTTGCAGAATCCGATCTTAATGTCATTATGGAAAAACTATACGCGCTTACAACATGGTATCGTATGTGATACCTTTATTTCATAATTAAATATAAATTATTAATTAATTGAATTAAATATCTATACAAAATTGGCTCGAGATTGGCGACATAGCCTAATGGGAATGAGATGATTGCCATACATACATAGAACCCGTATGTAGGCGTCGGGTCTGCATAACCACGAGAAACATTCATTTATTTCACGTGAACAAAATTTTCCATTTGCTAACTCATGTAAAATACAAGAGAGAAAGAGTCAACAACCTTTGCCAAATCAGCAATTTATACTAAAATATGAAGATATATTAAAGGAGTAGCCTCGGGGCTGTTTATGTGCAGCGAACGCTTTAAACAGGGAAGATGTGCTTTTGTCTTCCCTCAAGTTCTGAGTGAATTCCTTATAATAAACTTAATACTCATAAAAGGCTAGGCCTATGCCTAAAAGTGTTTATATTGTGACTGCCTATATTAATTACATCAGTTTAATTCGTCGCGTAACTCCATCGTGGCGGCCCTACACCGAAAATGATCGTAACGCCCTACATCGAAGCAAACCAAGGACCCAGCAAAAATAAGGTGAGGCAATTTCATTTTCATTCTAATATAGGCATCTAAAATCCCGACGCTAAAAATTACCGTAATCAATTAAATATAAAGAGGTCCTTTTAACGACCTACATATTCATAACTCTCTAACGAAAAAACATAGGGCTTTTGTCGGTAACCCTCCACTGAAGTCTGCTGGAAATTTCCAACGGATGAGGGCACAGGCAATCAACCCATAGCCCTATATAGTTTTTTCAAAGTCATTCTCAACCGATTAAGTAATATCTTACCCTTTAGAAAGTTTACTGAAGAGGCTGAACAGAATTAAAAAATTCCTTTTTTTGATATTGAATCTAATAATAATATAATAACAATAATAATAATAATAATAATAATAATAATAATAATAGTAAACCCGAGTTTACTGTAGTTCTTTTACAAAGAGAGACATCCTTATTGGTTTGTTTTTGAGAGCTCTTAGGATTTGCAGCTCCTCGTATTTGGTTGCTGAGTTCGTTTATATCAAAAAATCTTTTACTAAGTTACGTTAACCCAATATTTTTATTGAAAAAGCATTTGGTGTTGCTAGAAAAAAATAAAAAACAAAATAATAATAATAATAATAATAATAATAATAATAATAATAATAATAATAATAATAACTAGACAGGAACAGGCGTATAGATGGCGAAAATTTCATAAAAATCTGACCAGTAGTTAAGTCAGAAAGCGTATACACACACACACACACACACACACACACAACACAGACGCATACATATATGCAGGTCCATGCATGTATACCCATGAATAGGGACCCATTTACACATATACGTCCATTATACATTCAGATAAATGGGACTAACGATTTTGACCCTTTGTCGCGCAGTGTACACGACTTTACTGATTTTGTTCTGGCTAACACCAGAGACGTTTGCTTAATCCTTTACTGCACAGAGGTCTTTCCGAGACAATAAAATCGTTTGGCGCTGGCCCGAACAAAATCAGAAAGGTCACACTGCCCGACAAAAGGTTAAAGATGTTTTAGTTGTTCCTTTCAGTTCCGAGTCATTTCGTAATAGTTTGCCTTCTGGTCTTCTTACGGTTTCTTACGGTTTCTTATGGTTTCTTTTCCAAGTGTAAACAATGGTGTACCGCTCTCTTCTTCTTTCAGGTGAGTATGACTTTAATTCACGTAACCTTTCCCACTAATTTAGTTCTTTGCATCCATTGATCTTGGCTGTGAAGCTTCTCTGAATCCCCTCTAGCTGACTAATGTCTTCTTTTTTTATATGAAAATGTTACCGAGCAGTATTCCAACTTGGGCATGATCAGTGTTTTCAATAGAGGAATCATTATATTCCTATCCCTTCGTTTAAAGGGTTTTAGTATCTGTCCAGCTATTCTTTTTGCTCTCTTTACCGTTATCTTATTTTGTGTTTCAAATTTTGCGTCATCAGTCATTACAACACCTAAATCTTTTGCTTTAGAATTTCTCTGAATTTCCTGTCCATTTGGGGTATAGTATTCCATGGATTTGAGGTCTTTCCTTCTTCCGTACCTTAATAGTTGAAAATTCTCACTGATAAATTTCATATTGTTGCCTTCAGACCAATTGTAGATTCCGTTCGTGTCAGTTTGTAGAGATCCTATCTCCTCTGGGTTTCTTATTTTTCTAACTTTTGTATCATCTGCAAAAGATGTTACTCTGCTGTCACTGGTAACTTCCTCATCTACGTATATCACTTAGCATGATTATGAAGAGTATTGGAGCTAATAGTGTTTGTTGTGGTACTGAGCTATAAGGACCTTTGATTCTGATGAAGATATTCCTTGAACTGTAACGACTTGCTGCCGCCCACTAAGGAACTTATATATCCATTTTCCTACTTTTCCTGTTATTCCCATATGTTTCATTTATGTATTATGATTCCATGGTTACAATTGTCGAACGCCTTGGCAAAGTCTGTGTATATTACATCATAGTTTTCATTACTTTCAAGTGCATCAATAATGTTGTAGTGTTCCATTAGTTGTGATAGGCACGTTCTTCCTGACCGGAATCCATGTTAGTTATCATTTAATTTTTTCCGAGTTTCCAAAAGTCAAATTTTCGCTAACTATTCGTTCAACTATTTTGGTGAGATGAGATGTAGGCAACACTGATCAACAGTTTCGATCCCGATCGGATCGATCTCCTCCTTTATATATTGAAACTATGTTCGCTGTCTTCAGGATACTCGGTATTTCTCCCGTTTCTGTGATCGTCTCCATATCCAATAAAGAGGCTTAGCGACTGCATTCTTGCAATTTTTGATCAGTGTGGCATTCCATTTGTCTGGTCCTGCCGCTGAGTGTGCTTTTAGTTCCTATAGCTGTGTAATATCATCTGTTGTAAAGTCGAAGTCTTTACTTTCCCACTTAGTTCTTCTCAAAAACACGCGTTTCTTTATTGCATATCAGTTATTAGTGTTTGGGATACTGAAAGATGATTCATACCGAACTTAATATTTCAGACAATTCTGTTAGATCATCAGATAAAAACATTTTGTTCATTTTCAAAGGTCCGATAGTCGCGGATTTTTCGACTTCCTTTTTACAAAATTATAGAGGTACTTTGAATTAACCTATATATATATATATATATATATATATATATATAAAATAGTTTTCCTTTCTAATCCTTCAGAGTGAAAATGCTTAATTTTAATGAAAATCAAGCTTAACTACAGATGTAGCTTTTGGGAAAATATTAAAATGTTGTGTGGTACAAAACGGTGGAGAAAATTACTTACTTTTTGTTGTCTCAACAAGCAAGTTTCATTGTAAAAAATTACATGTCAAAAAAACCCTAAATTACAAAGTTCAAAGACTGAAAAATTGCGTACGAATTGTTATTTTTCCAGATATTACACAGTAGGGCGGAGTGAAAAACTCATTTTCGAATTTTCAAATTGGCTAGTGTGGGAAATGTGTGGAGTAGTGAGGAAAATAAGCTGGTATATAAATTTAAAATCATAACATTAATATCTTCAGGTGCCACAATGACCTCAATATTGAAAAAAATTGAAAAAAGCAGATTTTAACCAATAATTACAGAAGACCACGATGCACAATAGACAAGAATTTATTCACACTTGTATAAAATAGCTCAGTCAACCTTTAAAAAAAGTTCTATTCTCTAAAAACAGTTTTCTATAGTCAGCTCACTCAGCTGTCACGTGAGTACCTCGGTTCAGTGTAGCTGTCGCTCTCGTAGCAGGTGGGTGTTCTGTTGTTGGCGTACTCAGATAGTCTAAAACTATATTTCTTATAATTTTGCATTTCTGTATTGTGTTGCCCTAAGTTTGCCATGTACTATTAACTGAAATTAACGTATAATTGATATTAGCTCTTTCTTTCAGATTTGTATACTTTCAAAATGTCTCGAGTTTGTGCAAAATCAACAGGGCCTCAACTGAGTGCCCCATGTTTGGTATGGGGGAAGATTTGTGGCACAGGAATCTTCCTACATACGAAGGAGTTTTTAAATATTACTTGTTTGTAAGAAACGATTTGAAACAGAATACTAATAAAAGATCCTTCAATATCTCAAATATTAGAAAAGTTGTGATAAATGAAAACAAATTTGGGAAAGTGCTTCGTCCCATTCTGTCAGACAGGCGAATTGAAAAATGTTCAGAAGCTACCACGAAAAGTATCGTGTCATTATGAAGCCATACCAAAGCAGAAAAAAATTCTGAAGCTTACAAAGCAAAGATTGATATGTTCAAAAAAGAAGCACACACGAAACTTTTTGACATTGCAGCGTGCAGTGCAAAGTACTAACACATGTTATTGTCCCAAAGAAAAAACGGTTCCAAAGGAAGAAGTGACGTTCCTCTTAGATCAAAGGAGTGAAAGAAAACTGTTATTGATAGAGTAGATATTACACTCTCAAAGAAAAAAGCATCTACGTTGCTAAGAAAGCAAAAAGAAGCTGTGAGGCTCACCAAAGAATCTTCACAGGAGAAATTGCAGGATACAAATGTTGAATTATCATCATCGACATCAAATAGTGAAAGTGAATCTGGCGAAATATCAGACGATACATTTCCAGAGCCAGTTAGCTCGAAGAGAAAGCTCGAACAACCTGAAGAACAATTATTCAAGAAAAGGAAAACTACAAATCTACCTTCAGTGGCTACTGCTTGTGACAGGACTGCAGTTTCAGATCGAGCTGCAGCATTCATGTTAGTGCAGTATTGCAAGATATTGGAGAAGTTTCTATTGACAATACATCTGAAGTAGTGGATAGGAGTAAAATCAGAAGAGAAAGACAAAAGAAGAGATCAGAAATTATGAAAGATCAAAATCAGGTCCCAATCAGAGGAATCTATTTTGATGGTCGAAAAGATTCTACACTTCCAAGAAAAAAAAAGAGTCCAAAGTATATCAGAAGAAGGTAACAGAAGAAATATTCACTTTAGTGAGAGAACCTGGTTCAGATTATTTGGGCCATTATTCTGTGAATTCTGGATCAGCTGAAGAAATATGTAAAGGAATGTTGAGTATATTGGAAATAATGACATGAACCTGGAAAACCTTGTTGCCATTGGATGCGATGGTGCAGCAGTCAACACTGGAGAAAAGGGAGGCGTTATAAGGCTTATAGAATTGAAGCTGAAGAAGCCTATGGAAAAACTATACGCGCTCACAACATGGTATCATATGTGGTACATTTATTTCATAATTAAATATAAATTATTAATTAATTGAATTAAATATCTATACAAAATTGCCTCGGGATTGGCGACATAGCCTATTGGGAATGAAATAATTGAATTGCCATACGTACAAGGAACCTGTATGTATGAATCAGCCCCACATAGCAACAAGAAAACCCAATTTATTATTTAGTCTACCAAAAAGAAGTAGACACAACAAACAACAAAATCTTGCTAGATCGGCAATAATAATGAAAATACAAGCGAACCAAGGAACGGCTCTCAGGGCTGTTTATTCCAAGCAAACGCTTTAAACTGGGAAAACGTGTCTAAATTTTCCCTCAAGTCCTGAGTGAATTCCTATAATAATAAAACCTAATGACGATAAAAGGATAGGCCTATTCCTTCAGGGGTTTATATAGTGACTGCCTATATTAATTACCTTAAGTAAATTCGCCGAGTAACCCCATCGTGGCGGCCCTACACCGAAAATGACCGTCACGTCCTACATCGAAACAAACAAAGACCCAGCAAAAATAAGGTGAGCAATTTCAGTTTTTCAATACCATAAGCTTTCCCAACTCCCGATGCTAGAATTACCGTAATCAATATAAATATAAAGAGGTCCTTTAAAGACCTACATATTTATAACTCTCTAACGAAAAAGCATAGGGCTTTTGTCGGTAACCCTCCACTGACGTCTGTTGGAAATTTCCAACGGATGAGGGCACAGGCAATCAACCCATAGCCCTATATAGTTTTTTCAAATGGTGGCCCTGTGTATGGGGAACTAACCCCTCTAAAATTTACACTGACACACGCAGTGGCTAGGCTTAACTCAGTAGGCCTAACCCTAATTTCAACCGTAACCCCACTATAGTTTTCATATGGTGGCCTAAGCAACTGGGAACCGATTCCTTTACCTTTACACTAATCGAAAACAAAGGCTTGTTCATTTAACAGGCATAACTTATTTTAGGTCCTAAAAATAATAGGCCCGCAACATTAAGCCTATTTAATAGGTCCTACTCTTCAAATTCAAAACTAAGCCTTGTTAATTTAACAGGCTTAACTCATTTGAGGTCCTATAAAATAATAGGCCCAAACATAAGCCTACTTGGTAGGCCCAACAAATAGGCCATTTAGTAGGCCCACCTAACTTTACCTTACATAATAGGCCTACCTCTTAAAGTAGGCCTTACTCTTTACACTCAAGGCCTATCCTAACTAAAAACATTGTGAATTTTTAATTTAACCTGTGGCGCAGGTTATATAAAAAACTTATTACTGTACAGTAATTTAACTTGCTCAACATCAAAAAATTAAACTCAGAACTTTAACACTAACAACAATTATGGAAGACTTGGACAAAAGGGTAAAAACACAGACCTTGGGGCTACGGCACCATCTCAAAATCACAAAAAATTAATGAGGAAAAAATCAGCACGTAAAGGTGTCATCACCAAACTGTACAATGATTTCAAACAAAAGGAACCTACAAGATATGATCTTGAAACAACATTAAATTCTATTACTCGTTACAAACAAGACATTTTCATACTAGATGAAGACATAATTACAGAAATTGATGACACAATTGAACTAACAGATGATGAGTATTCTACTCTCCTACTTGACAATGAAAATTACATTACAAAAATTAACAACTATATTTCTGAAATTCAAAACCAACTTGATGAGTGCAAAAAAGAAGACACATACGAAAGCTTCTTAGAAGCTACAAGAAATGCTTCATTTAGCCCTCCCAATGTGGCTGAGGGCAATGAGCTAAGATCAAAATTGCCTACACTTGCAGTACCCACTTTTGAGGGTGACAGAGCCAAATTTCAATCTTTTATTGAAAAATTTCATAGCCTTATAGGTAATAAAAACTACATTACAGATGTTGATAAATTTAGTTATTTAGTGAACTATCTGAAAGGCCCAGCCTTAAGATTAGTGGAATCACTACCAGCCATAGGTGCTTCTTATTCTGTAGCAATAGAATTACTTAACAGAAATTACATGAATAAGGATGAAATTATACATGATTTGGCTCTTAAAGTCATGAACATGCGAACCCCAAAAGACAACTATGGTGACCTCTTTGATTTTTACTGTGAGTTTGAATGTCTCATGGGACAACTTAAAAACAATAATTTAAACATTGCAGAAACAGCTTGGATCATTCAAGCTGTTGTTTTTGAAAAGCTCCCTTCTAAAGTCAAAGAGATATTTCATCAGAGGACAACTGACATATACCCTAGCCTTAATAAACTAAGAGAAGATTTCCCAACTGTACTAGCACTTTACAAATCAAGTTACACACACCCAAAATTTAACACAGAACAAGAAAAAACCAACAATGCAGAAAACCAAAAACCTAACAAAAGATTTCAACACTTACCAGTTACATCAAAACACAACCGCAAAACTCAATTTGCAGAAAATAAAGTGACAGAAAAAGACTCAAAGACTCCTACTCTGCAAAACTTTAATGTAGCTACTTTTGAGTATAATCCCATACCATGCAAATTTTGTTTTAGCAGTGAACATAATTCTACAAATTGTCCCAAATACAAAGACTTTACAGCAAGGTCAAAACGTTGTGAACAACTAAACTTATGCAAAAAATGCACTGGATCAGGGCACCAAAAGTCAAATTGCAAATCAAATTTGATATACAATTGTAAGTTTTGCAACAGTTTTGACCATGTTACCCCTATGTGTAATACACACACAGACATTGGAAAAACTGACAAACATTATGAACAAACACCCAAATCAAACCAAAACAAACAGAAACAAACCAAAAATGCTATGAATGGACATATCAGTTCATCTAGCATTAACCACAATTCAAAAATTCTTTTACCAACCACAACTTTGGAAATCCAAAACAAAAGAGGACAAATAGTACAGGTTAGGTGTCTTTTAGATACCTGCTCACAACAAACATTTGTAACTAAACAACTGATAGAAAAATTGGGACTTCAAAACCAACAAGGAGATGAAGATCTCTCTATTTCATCATTTATCAATAAAAACCCAGTACAAGCCAGTTTTAAAACTGCAAATATAACTTTAACTCTTGATGAAACATTTAAAACCCTTAAGGTTGTTGTTGTGGACAAAGTAGAACAAGAAAAAATACAAATAGCTGGGTTAAAACAAGCTTTGCTCCAACTTCAAAATAAATACACGATAGCTGATAAAACCCTTAATGCAGATGTAGTTGATGATATACATATGCTCATGGGGGCTGACTATCTTCATCTGGTCCATAGAGGCATCATTAAAATTGGAGATGGAATAGCCATACAAACTCCCACAGGTATTGCTCTTTTGGGTGACATAACTAAATACCATCTTACTACTGACACAGAAAACACAGAACATGAACAAAATTTACGCAAAACAAAATCACCACAGTCACAAATTTCTGACTATGTGACAAACTCGAACTACAAAAACACTGTCATAATCCCACATCATTTGAATGAAAATGATTCCACATTGGATGAAGGGTTACAGCAGTTATGACTATTAGAATCAGTTGGCATAAAGGACAGTACTATTACACATGAAGACCAATTGATGACAGAACAATTTAAGGATACATTACAACACAGAGACAATCAATACTATGTGGAGCTGCCTTGGAAAACACCTTGTCCAGAAATAATGGACAATTTGAAAGTAGCTAAGGCACATCTGTATAAAAATTACAGAAAACTAAAAAATGACAATCTTTTAGAACAATACAACAACATATTCAAGGAACAAATAGAAAGGGGCTTCATTGAAGAAGTTACTGATGAACCCTTTAAAAAACGAGGTTGTCATTATTTAACACACAGGGGAGTTTACAGAGAAGACTCATCCACAACTAAACTAAGAGTAGTATACAACTGTAGTTTAAAAGACACAAATTCTGTTAGTTTAAATGATTGTCTCATGGAAGGCCCAAACCTTGTCTCAGATCTTGTAAAAATTCTCCTTTGCTTCCGTTTAGACAATTATGCAGTACAAAGTGACATAGAAAAAGCATTCCTCTGTATAAATTTGAAGCTTGAGTATGATAAAAATCATCTCAGGTTTTTGTGGTTGAATGATCCACATGACCTTAACAAAGGTTTCAAAACCTACAGATTTAAAGTAATTATTTTTGGAGCAAATTGCTCTCCAAGTATTCTTGCTTTAACAATTAGAAACCACCTAAACTTATTTCAAGAGGACTTAACAGTTCAGTTTTTAAAACAAAACTTTTATGTGGATAACCTCATTGGTTCCACTGTAACTGAAGAGGAATTGCTTGAAATTTACCAAATGTCACAACCCATAATGAAGCAAGGAAATTTTGGATTGAGAGAATGGGTTTCTAATTCTCCTAAATTAAATGAACAAATAACAAAAGACAACAATGGGAACATTGAACCAAACAATTACACGAAAACACTTGGAATGCTTTGGTTTTTAAAACAGAATTCTGAACACGATGACACTCTTTGCACGAAGAATTATAACTTAAATCCAAATGCCAATACAAAAAGACAAGTGCTTTCAGAATCATCCAAAATTTTTGACCCATTGGATTATATTTACCAGCAACCATAAGATCCAAAATCCTTTTGCAAGACTTATGGAAAAAGAAAATTGATTGGGATGAACCACTTTCAGTGGAAGACCAACTTCATTGGAAAAAAATTAGCCACAGACTTGAACAAAGTTCAAGACATCTACGTACCAAGATGTGCTGGCTACAGATTGAAATCGCAAACACTACACATTTTTACAGATGCCAGCACACAAGCTTATGGGTGTTGTGCCTATTTAACAAGTGAAAATGAAAGTAACTTGGTTTATTCAAAGGCAAAAGTGGCACCCTTAAACCAAAGGAAAACTGTACCACAACTTGAATTATTAGCTGTCTCATTGGGAGTTAAAACAGCAAACTTTCTTTCACAAGTGTATAAAGAAGTTGACATAACAAACATTTACTTATGGACAGACAGTCAAATTTGTCTAACATGGGTGACCAACACAGATACAACTTCTTGCAAAAATATATTTGTGAAAAACAGACTAACAGAAATCAAAACTGCAAACACAAACCTTGGTATCAAATTTAGGTACATAAAAACAAAGGAGAATCCTGCAGACTTTTTGACAAGAGGGCTCTCTTACAAGCTGTTGAAAACAAATAAAATCTGGTATGAAGGGCCCGAATGGCTAACATGTGAGGATCTTTGGCCAGCCAAAGTAGTTAACCTCACACTCAACTCTACAACAACTGAAAGGATCACTGAGGACAAACCTATATTTGACTATCACCTTTATTCAGACCTAAACAAACTCTTGAGAATTACAGTCTATTGCTGCAAGTTTGTCAATAGCTACCTTCTCAAACACTGTCCTCAGAAAGCCTTTTCTAACTTAACAGAAACTGCAACAAAATACTGGCTCAAACAGATACAAGCTTCAGAATTTGACAAGGAGTTGAAGTATCTTAGGTCCAGTAGCACATTAAACAAAGGTATTCCTTCACTTGTCATGGATCTAAATCTGTACCTGGATACAGAGGGTCTGATAAGGTGTAAAGGAAGGCTTAACAAGTCAACTTTGACTTACAACTCTAAGCACCCAATTCTTCTTCCAAGGAGAAATCACTTCACAAAACTCATCATCAGGGATACCCACAACAAAATACACCACATGGGAGTCCCACAAACCCTGACAGAGCTGAGAAAGACTTACTGGCTACCAAAGGGTAGAACTGAAACAAAGAAAATTCTAAACACATGCATTCCTTGTAAACGTATCCATTCACGACCCTTTAAGACCCCAAGCCCTCCAGACCTACCTGTGGAACGAGTAACATTTACTCGGCCATTTGAAACCACGGGTATTGACTACACTGGAGCGGTAAATGTGAGTTTTGGAGACAAAATGGATTCAAAGGAATACAAAGTGTACATAGTACTCTTCACCTGTGCTACCACACGTGCCATATGTCTAGACATAGTAGAAGATCTGACAGCAGAAGCTTTTATTGCTGCTTTCAGACGATTTTGTGCACACAATTCTGTACCCAAAACTATATGGTCAGACAATGCCACATACTTCAAATCTGGTGAAAAAATTATTCATCAGATTTGTGACAATGAAACAGTACAAACTCATTTAACCAAACACAACATAACCTGGAAGTACATTCCTGTTAATACACCATGGTATGGTTCAATTTGGGAAAGAAACATACAAACTGTAAAGAACTGCCTTAAAAAGACTATTGGGACAAAACATCTACAACTTTTTGAACTCATGACTATTCTGTCAGAAATTGAAAATGTTGTCAACAACAGACCATTAACTTATGTGGGAGATGGTATTAATGAGCCAGAACCTCTCACACCAAACCACCTAATTAAGGGAGAAACAGTAAACATGTTACCAGAATCTGAACATAACAGTACAGAAGATCCAGATTGGGAAATAGGACAAAGAACTCAACAAAAAATACAAACATTTGACACAAATCAAGACTCAATTTATAACAAAATGGAGAGAAGAATACTTAACAAGTCTTAGAGAAAGACATAAACAATTAACAAAACAAAGTTGGAATGATTCAGTCAAAATTGGGGACATTGTGTTGATACATGACAAGACACCAAGACAACATTGGTCAATGGGAAAAGTCTTGGAACTCAAAACTGGTGAAGACGAAGTTACCAGGGTTGTAAAACTGAAAACAGCAACTGGTAAAACCACCAGAGATATCACATTACTATATCCTTTGGAGTGTGGGGCTAAATTAGAACCATTACCCCAAAGGATGGATCAGGATACTATTGGGGAGGAATCTCTCAATGTGCCTGATGTAACTCAGACTAAACCAGAGAGGCCTCAAAGAAAGACTGCTTTGAAAGCCAGACAACTTTTACAAGAAAAAATTAAGACTGGTGACTTATAAAACTTACACAAACTGAGCAAAGTTAAAATGCTTAATAACTTTACTTTAATCCCATAAATTTCCTATACCTAAAGGGAGTCAAACTGATTGACATAACTTTAACTAAACTTGAGAAGTTGGCCTCTTGAACTTTCATATTTGAATAGGTCTTGAGTAACACCTCTCTTCCTAAATTTCTACTTCATTCTTTTGATCCATTTTTTACATGTTTTACACAGTTTGTCAAAAAATTTTGATCTATAACATACAAATTTTTCTCCGGCCCCCCCCAGTATATGGAAAAACTATACGCGCTCACAACATGGTATCATATGTGGTACATTTATTTCATAATTAAATATAAATTATTAATTAATTGAATTAAATATCTATACAAAATTGCCTCGGGATTGGCGACATAGCCTATTGGGAATGAAATAATTGAATTGCCATACGTACAAGGAACCTGTATGTATGAATCAGCCCCACATAGCAACAAGAAAACCCAATTTATTATTTAGTCTACCAAAAAGAAGTAGACACAACAAACAACAAAATCTTGCTAGATCGGCAAATAATAATGAAAATACAAGCGAACCAAGGAACGGCTCTCAGGGCTGTTTATTCCAAGCAAACGCTTTAAACTGGGAAAACGTGTCTAAATTTTCCCTCAAGTCCTGAGTGAATTCCTTATAATAATAAAACCTAATGACGATAAAAGGATAGGCCTATTCCTTCAGGGGTTTATATAGTGACTGCCTATATTAATTACCTTAAGTAAATTCGCCGAGTAACCCCATCGTGGCGGCCCTACACCGAAAATGACCGTCACGTCCTACATCGAAACAAACAAAGACCCAGCAAAAATAAGGTGAGCAATTTCAGTTTTTCAATACCATAAGCTTTCCCAACTCCCGATGCTAGAATTACCGTAATCAATATAAATATAAAGAGGTCCTTTAAAGACCTACATATTTATAACTCTCTAACGAAAAAACATAGGGCTTTTGTCGGTAACCCTCCACTGAAGTCTGTTTGGAAATTTCCAACGGATGAGGGCACAGGCAATCAACCCATAGCCCTATATAGTTTTTTCAAAAGCCAGTTCAACATTTAGTGTGCCAGCTCCATGCCAATGAATTGCCATTACGCCATTTAGTTGCAAAGCTGGATGGAAAAACATCTGGCCCCCGCGGATTCACCGGTCCTATTGGCAGGGAATTAGAGAACTGTGAGAGTCTTCCTATTGTCGAGTTTGAAAGGATTGATGCTGAGGAACCAACTGTAGACTGTGAAGATCTTAGCACCGACCAAAAATATCTAATTGATATTCATCAGGCCATAACAAAGGGATATTGCTCTCCAAATCTTGCTCATCGTAGTCCAGGCAAATGGCACATTCACGATGGCTGACTACAGCAAATCGTTTGCTTCGTCTATACGTTTCAACTGTAAGTCCATCTGAGAACCTCATGAACATTGCTTCTTTTATAATGAAGGTCTACATCCCAATGTGGTTTTCTATTAAGCAAAGTACGTCTTTTGTCAATGGCTCAAAACATGTTTTCAAAACTATTGAACTAACAAGAACACTGAATGACGAAGTAAAGGATATTGTAAACCCTGTCATACAAAGAAATGCATTTTTTGCAAATCCAGAAAATATTCTAGCATCAATGATTCATGATGACCGCAGCGCCATAAGAGAATTAGCGTGGAGGCGAATAAAGAAAGCAAGGCAAACAAACAAGGAAAAAGTTGAGAGGCGTTTCACAGTACCTGTTATTCAATTTGAAGCTACTGATTATACTGATTTAATTAATTGGAAATAATGACATGAACCTGGAAAACCTTGTTGCCATTGGATGCGATGGTGCAGCAGTCAACACTGGAGAAAAGGGAGGCGTTATAAGGCTTATAGAATTGAAGCTGAAGAAGCCAGTTCAACATTTAGTGTGCCAGCTCCATGCCAATGAATTGCCATTACGCCATTTAGTTGCAAAGCTGGATGGAAAAACATCTGGCCCCCGCGGATTCACCGGTCCTATTGGCAGGGAATTAGAGAACTGTGAGAGTCTTCCTATTGTCGAGTTTGAAAGGATTGATGCTGAGGAACCAACTGTAGACTGTGAAGATCTTAGCACCGACCAAAAATATCTAATTGATATTCATCAGGCCATAACAAAGGGATATTGCTCTCCAGATCTTGCTCATCGTAGTCCAGGCAAAATGGCACATTCACGATGGCTGACTACAGCAAATCGTTTGCTTCGTCTATACGTTTCAACTGTAAGTCCATCTGAGAACCTCATGAACATTGCTTCTTTTATAATGAAGGTCTACATCCCAATGTGGTTTTCTATTAAGCAAAGTACGTCTTTTGTCAATGGCTCAAAACATGTTTTCAAAACTATTGAACTAACAAGAACACTGAATGACGAAGTAAAGGATATTGTAAACCCTGTCATACAAAGAAATGCTTTTTTGCAAATCCAGAAAATATTCTAGCATCAATGATTCATGATGACCGCAGCGCCATAAGAGAATTAGCGTGGAGGCGAATAAAGAAAGCAAGGCAAACAAACAAGGAAAAAGTTGAGAGGCGTTTCACAGTACCTGTTATTCAATTTGAAGCTACTGATTATACTGATTTAATTAATTGGCAAAAATGCATTGTCACTGAACCACCTGTGACAAGACACCTGACAGAAAATGAGATTGAAGAATTCATAGAAAACAAGAGTACCCCTCCATTCGAGAAATTCCCTTGTCATACACAAGTAGTAGAAAGAATGGTAAAATTAGTGACTGAAGCATCATCAAAAGTATTTGGATTGAACGCGCGAGATGGCTTCATAAGATCAACACTTCAGTCACGTAAAAAATGCCATCATTCGAAAGTAAAGCTGAATATAAAGTTTAAATAAAACGTTAATAGAAAAAAACATGCGCAAGGATGGGTGGTTGGGAGGAGTAGTATAGCCGCAAAAGGGGAGAGTGCAAGAATGTTGCAGGTTATTATGTAATGTTGCAAAGGGGGTGGGGGTTGTTGCAAAGGGGGAATGGGGGTTGTTGCAAAGGGGGTGGGGTTGTTGCAAAGGGGGGTGGGGTTGTTGCAAAGGGAGGTGGGGGGGAAACTTGGAGGCGGCGTTATCCCCCAAGAGAAAGGAGGAGGAGGAGAGAAAGGAGGAGAGGTGTTCACCTGGCAGGAGCCAAGTGCACATTAAGACTTCAGCCGAGTTGGCGTTGTTTTATAGGCTCCTAATCAGCCAGTTGGCGTAAATGGCTTGAGTTGCCAGATACCGCGATACCATTGTATACATTATTATAGACTCCTAATCAGCCAGTTGGCTGTAAATGGTTGTCAGATACCTCTTTTTAGCAGTATTATTGCATACATTATTATTATATACGCCTAATCAGCCAAGGGGGGAGAGGTACACATGCAGTAGGTACACATGCTGGAGGTACACACATACGCACACATGCAGGAGTACACATGCTGGATGTACACATGCAGTACACATGCTGGAGGCAAACATGCAGGAGAGAGAGAGACACCTGAAGGAGGAAGATACATCGAGGAGAGAGAGAGAGAGAGAGAGAGACACCTGAAGGAGGGAGAGAGACACCTGAAGGACAGAGTGGAGTTCTCCCCCAATTTATTTTCGTTTCCCTAACCTAAGAGGCCACTAAGGGGTTTACCAAAGGGCCAGAAATAGAAGGAGCAGAGCTCCTTACTCGGCTGGAGCCGAGGGGGAATGGTTCTTCACCAGCTTCGCGATCTTTTATAATCCTCTATTCTGGCTGAGTTGCCAGATAGCGCAAGGTATTCAGTTGCCAGATAGCGCCATGTGTCCCATTAATCGTGTAACACATATATGACGGCTGTTATTCCAAATGTACTTGTATATATAATAAACTAATGAACCATATAAAATACCACAATATATATTTATATGGTTATTCAGTCTGAAGATTCAACCGTATAAAATAACACAAGCGCCTCTTTCATTACGTTTTAATAGAATTAACAAAGTTACCCTATTTCGTTAGACAGAAAACGAATTTTTATAAGGGTTACCCAACGAATTATGAGAGCATCACCGAATTAAAACTTTTATGGGTAACTATATCGACATAAGCTTATTATTGTAACGTTTGCTCCCAATATAAATTTTCCTAAATAACAGTAAAACCAATTAATTTATTAAATAATTATGAAACTTCATTTAAATAATTTACGATACAATTCCACCAAACGAGATGAAAACTTATGAAACATATAGCCTCATTCCTGCGACGAAAAAATGAAAAAATGACGAAAAATAAAGAAATTATTCATTTGGAATTGCCCAAGCCACTATAGCGGGGTCGGAGAATATCTGTTCTTTTAAACATCTTATTTCTGCTTATTAAATAACTTTTTAGACACTTGATTTTTATTATAAATATTTAAGTCACGAATAACAGTGGGAAAAACGTCCGGAAAAGAAAATTATGAAACATCTCCTTCCAGACCACTCTTGATATATATATATATATATATATATATAATAAACAACTCATGCACACACACACACACACACACACACACACACACACGATGAAAGGCAGAAACTAAATCAGTTCGAATCGTGTCCCTAGAGACCTTTTTCGTTCGAATCGTGTCCCTAGAGACCTTTTTCGGGTCGATGGTTTAAGCTGTTCGAGCAGAAACCACCACAGACTCCAGATATTAATTTTATCATTGTTATTACTTCTACAAATATTTACGCGTATTTTGTATGGTGTCATATAGAAATATAATGAGATGCTTTTTTAAAATATAATTCGGTTATATTTCTTTATATCCTCGACCCTCAGCCTCCCTCATTTTACACTACGTTTTGGCAATTTCCAAAAGTTACCCAATAAATAATTCGTTATTATATATTATATATATATATATATATATATATGGCGCCTCGGTGGTGTAGTGGTTAGCGTCGCTGATTACGAATCCATCGGACCCGGGTTCGATACCCGACGGCAGCCGGCGCGCAGCAAAGCCCAGCTGTTCATCCTTCCACATAATAAAAGAAAGTGGTTGGTAGATAAATGGGTACCCTAGGAGGCCTAGTGGTCAAGACGCTGGGCTGCTGATGGGTCGTGGTTCGGAATCCACGTTAAACTGTAGGTCTAAGGTGGAGTGAAAAGCTTGACCTTCGTCAGAATGAACAATTCGGGCGGAAGCTAACCAAAGGTTAGCCCGACGCGGGCAACGGGTCACTCGCAAAGAGAATTTAATCATTGGTAAACTTCCTTCCAGACCACTCTATATATATATATATATATATATATATATATATAGAAAGAGAGCGAGAGTTTTGTTCAATAAATAATAATCAAAAAAACATCATAATGCACGATTTTCTATGTAGCAATACTAATTAACTCTTTCTCGCCTACGGCGGTGCAAGAACATAATACGTGCACTCGCTCGTAAATTAGACCTCCAGTTTAACATGGGTTCAGAAATACATCTCGTCGATGGGATTCGTTGCTTACTCTACCACATGGACTTTTATATGTAAGAGACCTAACCTAACCTACGAAATACATCTCGTCGGGGCCGATCCTAGAGCCATATATAGCAATGGAAATGAGCGCGATGTGTCGTTAAATACGTGATTTAAAATAACAGGACCATTTGACCCGAGGCAGTAGTATACCCGAAAAACATCGTAATGCACGATTTTTTCTATGTAGCAATAATAATTAACTCTTTCAAATACGTGATTTAAAATAACAGGACCATTTGACCCGAGGCAGTAGTATACCCGAAAAACATCGTAATGCACGATTTTTTCTATGTAGCAATAATGATTAACTCTTTCAAATACGTGATTTAAAATAACAGGATCATTTAACCCGAGGCAGTAGTATGCCCGAAAAACATCGTATAACCTAACTATAATTTGCAACTATAGTTTACCTTGACTTTCATATGCTTCTATCCTGTTTTATTAATAAAGATTTTTAACTTTTAATAACGTATGAATAAAGATTTTTAACATTTAATTTTATTTTAGTATTTATTCATGCCACGCCGCCTTAGACCACAGCTTAACGTTGAAACCGAATGTTCTTTTTAAAATATAATTAGGATATAATTTCTTTATTATAAAATAAGTTAACAATTATGTTAACAAACAATACTAATAATTTGTAAGTAAAAAATATAATATAAGGGACTACCATAGAAATGTAAGTGCCTATAATTCGATTTTATATATATGTTACTCGTCCGGTCTCGTTATAGCGGATTGGTACACGTCATAGCTCCACCCAGCTACATCGGCAGCCAATCACTACGAACATCTGGTCTTTTGGGCGGAGCTTGGCGAATGTGCATATAAAAGGGGATATTTTCAGTTGGGAGTAACAGTAGCTATTTTCGCATCAGTGGAATAATCAACCATGGACCTGTACGTCTCCCCAGACTTGTATGAAGAACGTGATACTGCAGCATTAACCACAATTAGTCTTTTCAATGGCTGATTGTGGCGAACTATTTTCGACGCAAACCGTAGAAGATATTTGCAGTGACGCTCCTTACAATCCGACGCAAGGGACTACCATAGAAATGTAAGTGTCCATAATTCGATTTTATATATATACGGAGAGTTGTAGTATTTCGTCAAATAGATACTAGTCAAAAATGTCAATCAATGTTATTTCCCCATCATGCTAAAATCGAAATTGGTAATCGAACCAAAGATATCTTCACATAATGGAGATCTGTCTGTCTGTATACTCTGTATATGTTTTCATTATTCCTTTAAGGTCCGATGAGGATTTGACACGTGTTATACAATCTTTTGAAGGGAATATGGATGATATACTGATCAGTCAGCAGTGTCACACATCCTCCACCATGGACCTGTACGTCTCCCCAGACTTGTATGAAGAACGTGATACTGCAGCATTAACCACAATTAGTCTTTTCAATGCGCTGATTGTGGCGAACTATTTTCGACGCAAACCGTAGAAGATATTTGCAGTGACGCTCCTTACAATCCGACGCAAGGGACTACCATAGAAATGTAAGTGTCCATAATTCGATTTTATATATATACGGAGAGTTGTAGTATTTCGTCAAATAGATACTAGTCAAAAATGTCAATCAATGTTATTTCCCCATCATGCTAAAATCGAAATTGGTAATCGAACCAAAGATATCTTCACATAATGGGATCTGTCTGTCTGTATACTCTGTATATGTTTTCATTATTCCTTTAAGGTCCGATGAGGATTTGACACGTGTTATACAATCTTTTGAAGAAGGAATATGGATGATATACTGATCAGTCAGCAGTGTCACACATCCTCCACCATGGACCTGTACGTCTCCCCAGACTTGTATGAAGAACGTGATACTGCAGCATTAACCACAATTAGTCTTTTCAATGCGACTGATTGTGGCGAACTATTTTCGACGCAAACCGTAGAAGATATTTGCAGTGACGCTCCTTACAATCCGACGCAAGGGACTACCATAGAAATGTAAGTGTCCATAATTAGATTTATATATATATGGAGAGTTGTAGTATTCGTCAAATAGATACTCGCCAAAAATGTCAATCATGTTATTTCCCCATTATGCTAAAATCGAAATTTTTATGGCGTTCACTCCTCGAACCAAAGATATCTTCACATAATGGGGATCTGTCTGTCTGTATACTCTGTATATGTTTTCATTATTCCTTTAAGGTCCGATGAGGATTTGACACGAGTTATACAATCTTTTGAAGGAATCGGAATAGGGATATACTAATCAGTCAACAATGTCAAATAATGTAAGTGTTTTTCGATCTTTTTGGGATAAGAAGACACAATATATTTTCATAAATTTATTAAATGAAAGAAATCAGTACAATAAACGAATATACAAATATACGAACAAAAACATTATAATATACAACGAGTACGTACAATTGGAAAACGGTTTTTTATCTGTCTGCATACCATTTCATCGTTTCGGTGAGTGTGACACGGGTCAAATAAATTTAAAAAATTTATAAATTCTTTATCATTTGACATATGCATGAGAAATGAGACACAGTACATTCCGCAAACATTAGTAAAATATCCCTGCATACGAAATGGGTTCCATACAACTTCGGGAATATGTAACTGAGCGAGAAATTTTACAATAATAGGGTCACTCCAGGGTTGAGTACCGAGTGAATCAAAATAGTACAGGCGCTGTCTATTTTTAAAATAGACAGCGATCCAGTGAATCCCTTCATTACCGATGATGTCTGTGTTCACAATAAGACTACCGCATTCTCGCGTACTTGGCAAACTCAATGTCTTCGCAAACACGCCGATAAATTTGGAACGTGTGACTCGCTCCATTACTTTCTGAAGTGTATTAGCATCCATTTTAAAAGTCAGTGATAACGCTTCTAAATCTATCTACTTCTATTAGGGCTTGCGATTCGAGATATACTAGTACACTAATAGGAGCGTCTATAGGCTTGGCGAATTCCAGCCGCACTGAGATGTTACCGCTCTGCTGTGGTGTTAAATGGGTATTTACGCTAGCAGATAAGTCAGGTGTAATGTCAAACGGATAAAGGTTAAATTGATCAATGAATTCTTCCTGCGTTACCCCATTACCAAGCTCATCACAATCACCTGCAATATGGGTCAGATTACTATAGGCTCTGGCACAAAGAGGTAACACAGCGTCTGATGAATAGTCCGTACCCATTGTTCCACCCAAAGCAGTGCCATTAACGTATAGAGTTATATTTTTAAGTCCGAAATTCTCGAATTTAAAGGCACTCTTTTTATATTTTCCATTCACCGAAGCGTGGTCCTGCATGCCGATTAATATCCTTTTAGGAAGATTTCCCAGGGCAATGTTTTCTATCTGCTTCGATGCCAACCCTGCAGGAACCGTATATAGTTTGATCTGCACTCTGTTAATAGGATATTTCACTGTAGCGTTTAGTAAATTTTTCTCAATTTCTAGTTGTTTTGGTGAACTTAATTTCACTCGCCGTACGCGGAGGTATGTGTCCATAATGTGAACCACAACGGACTTTGCACCCTCTTCTTGATTCGCATCCAGATTTAAGCAGATCTCAGGACTCGTGCGGGTGAGCTTTATTTTCATATCCACCCCGTTCACAAGCAACTTCTCCTGGAAAGTGAAATCTGTGTGCAACCGTCCAAAACACTCGTATATTTTCTTTTTAGAATTTTTAAATTTGTCCTTTATACTATTTTCATCTTTAGTTTGATAATATCCCTCCGCACTTAAAAAGGTAGCCTTCGCTTCTTTGGAAAAGTTGAGGACATTTTCCAAATAGGCTCGTAGATGATAGTACCCCGTGCCTGCCGATATGTTGGTCTGATTTAAATATACGTCACACTGGTTGAATATGGCGTGCAGAAAGTTTGTTTCAGGGTATACAGCATATTTGTCATCGCAGGCCGTTCCATCAGAATGGGCTATACGTAGCTTAGCGTACATGTGCACACAGCTTGGATCAAAAAAGTAAGGACCTGAGCTGGGTATCACGAATTCTATAGGTGCACTCGGGGAACTAATTGTGTTTAAAGGGTTAATTGTAATAAAGTCACTGTGCTCAATAGAAACTTGGGTTGGCGGGAGCTCAAAAAAGGACAGCTCCGATTTACAGCATTGTGAACTACATGGGTGGATGAAGCGTGCCATGGCGAAATAGTGACTCCTCTCTCGACAAGTGGTAAACAAACTATGATTCATGAGATCAATATCCTTAGCTTATATCAGTCAAAAAAGTGGTCAACCATAGGTTTCATTCGCTTACAGCATTTCTTTTTTGATAGCCTTTTACGTTTAATACCACGTGACCCCTTCTTCTTCTTCCGGGGAGCCCTCTTCTTCTTCCCGCCACCACGCATTTTTCTCTTTGCATCTTTGATGATTTCGTTCCGTGTACGCTTTAAATGTTTTTTTAGAGCTTCTTTAGGTTTAGCCCCGGCCAATATGTCTTCTGCAGTGTTAAGGCCTGATTGTAGCGCTTTCCTTCCAAGGTATCTGGCACCCCTCTTCAGCAAAGGAACAGCCGTACGTAGTATGGATGAAAAAATGGATCCAAGTCCACTACCGCGCTGGTATCGCATCCCTCGATAGACGGTGAAAGGCTTTCTATCCATTATAACTCAGTGCGTCGAAAGTGTAGCTTCACTGTTAAGCTCCCGTTACCGAATGGGAAGTTTTCGCCCTCAATCGTTCTTATATATATTGTGATATTGGTTATTAAATTAGTTGCGACATTCACATAATGGGGTCTGTCATATGTAATACTCAAACTCCTTCCTCTATGGTTGGGGATGTGAGCAATGCGCAGCAGGCGTGCCTGGGTATCCCCAACAAACTGGTGCTCCACTATATTACTGTAAATATAGCACATGTCTGGGGACCTTTCAGCCAATTTCTCCATCTTCAATTGATACATTAATCTGGACAAGTTATACTGTGTCTCGTGAAATGTGTCTCTTTGGAAGGCTGCGCTATATCGGCCGTTGGTTAGAATTTTGAACTTTCTATGTTCTTTAAGACATCTGTTAGTCTTTGATTTTAGGATTAGTGTATGTGCAGGGTTGTTTACGATTTCATATACTAAATCATTCGTAAGGTTTGAGTTTCTTAAACTTACGTTTAAGCCTCTCACAACATCCTCGGCCGAACCATATTGACCCGGCCCTAGTCTTACTTCTGTACTGTAATACCGTGCAATCTTAGTCCAAGCGATGCGCATAGTTTCATCCATAGCTACCCCAGCTTTTTCACACTCGTCAATGTCTCTAAGAATCGTAAAAACGGTTTCTTTATGTTCAATATTTAAAAAGACGGTGTCCAGCTGAATTTCGCATATCCCCACCTCATACGAATCACGACCCAATTCAATGTGCCCATGGAGTTCTGTTACAAAGTTGGCTAGCGTGTTGTTAGGGTGTACAGACAGGGACGAGGAGGACGGGAGTGTGACGTAGAAATGGTTAGGAGCCATGTTGCATACTATTTAAGCTTCATTATTGCATCAGCTTTTATATAGGTGTTGAAGCTTTCTGGGTACCCTAGCCATTTCACCAGGTACATTTTTCTCCTTCCTGAACCTTTGCTTCCTAAAATTTTCTCAATTTTAAACACATTTTTTTCTAAATTAAACGCAACTTTCTGCAATTCCTCGCGGTAAAAGCCTCCTGAGATTTCTTCCCCATTCAAATCTTCAATGTAATACATCATTATCACACCTTTAGGTCTCACAGCCCTAACTTTAAAAATCTCGCGTGTCCATCCTTGCTCAAAACCCTTTGCGAATTTATTCCCCGAACGCGACAGCCTTACATAATCATTGATTTGAAGCGCACAGAGTGTGGTGGTGGTGGTGGTGATCCATCTCTTCTCGGGGAGCGTACCTCTTTCTAAAACTTCGTTAGGTGTTGCCCCAATCGTGCGATGGTGTGAGCGGTGTAGGATGATGCCAATGATTCCAGAATGTCTAGAAATCTGTATGTGTTTTTATGTGTAAAATAACGGTGCATGCGTTCCTTTATGGTGCGCTGAACTCTTTCAGCTAAAGAAGCCTTATGTATAGAATTGGTTGTGTAATAGCTGATATTAAACTCTGTCAACATATTCTGAAAAGCATGGCCTATAAACTCCTTCCCCATATCCGTACAAAAATAGCCAGGAACCCTGTTTTCTTTTAACATTAGCGTTTTGGTGGCTTTAGCAACTGTTTCAGGTGATTTATTTTTCAGAGGAACTAGCCACAGATATCTAGAGAACACGTCTATTATGAATAGAATGTAGCGGTAACCATCGTTATACACAGAATATCTTTGCATGTCTGTTAAATCTGCTTGCCAAATAGAATCAATCGAGGAAGCCGTTGTCTTGGCTGTTTTAAACCTTTTTCTCACAGGCTTATGAAGCGTATAAGCGTCCTGCTCCCTCAAAAATCTTTCAACATCTTTTTTTCCTACTCCGTAAACACTTCTGCACAGTCTATCTACGCCGCCGTAAGAGGATGGGGTAGAAATGTCATAATAGCGTTTAGTTAATACGTTAGCCATTTGCGTATTTTAGAGGCACGTGGGTAGGGTTGGTTTAACCTCTTCTTGCTCCTCTTCAAAGGTGTTAACGCCGGGGGTGACGGCGCCTTCAATTGTGTCACAGGCGTTGCATGTTCCAAGTCTTTTAACCTGTTCAGATTTCCTATCAACGTTTAGGGACATTTATTTGTTGTAGTCTTGCTTTAATATGCTTCCATCCTGATGGTGATGGCCTATCCCACTTTCTCACCAGATCATGGACAATGTCTACGATATTCGATCCCTGTACCTTGATCCTTCCACAATGATCTCCCCTGTATCGGTCCATTGTATGGCGGGATCCTCATTCAATAGATTATAAAGACTTAAGCCTTTACTCCTCAATGTAAGTGGGAGGGTATTTTTGAATACATGTTCGATATGTTGTGTGGCTAATCTTTTTGGTTGGTCAGCTGTGTCGTCGGGTACAGGTCCTATGTCGCCATCGTCCCCCGTGCTGTGCCTAATAACCACAGGAATCTCTGTAGGGCTCTTATAATTTTCGTACTCGTGAAGAAATTTCTGCAGAGCTTCTTGGTATAAGATTCTTTTCTCATCAGGTGTTTTTCACTGTTTAATAGGGCTAACAATTCGCTTTCCATTCTTTTAAGTCTGCTTTTACGGGGATCTAGATCCGTGTCTCTTTGCAGTGAAGCGTACACCTCGTGGGGAATCACTACCACTTCTTCATTATATTAATCTAGTCAGTAAAGGGCCCAAAACTGAAAATAAGATGGGGAGAAATGACCCTCCTGTTTGTACAATAATTCGCTTTTTCTTCGCTACAGTTTGGCTTTTACGAGCGAGTGTACGTATTATGTTCTTGTAGCGGCGTAGGCGAGCCTTCTGATGGGTTTTCATTGATACATTGCAATTTATAACGTTAAGACAGATTTCACAGATGCATTTTAAAAAGTCGGCATCGATATTTTTAATAAAACATCTGCTGCATTGCCCGAGGCAGTCGATGATAGATTTTATTAATTCACGGTATTTCTTTAGTCTCTTTGTCATTCTGGAATATACACCGTTTCAGGCTCGTTGGAAATATTCGTTCGCAGAAGCACTCTAAAACGTGTTTCGCGGATGAAGGTCGCAAAGCAAATATCCGTAACGCGTGCTTGTAGCTTCTTTATAAACTTCCAAAAACTCCTTACGCTGATTCGGGAACATTTGATTGGCTAATACCCCAATTTGTGATACATCTCTACGTTGCGCGAATAAGACTAGATATTGCGTATTTAACGACACATCGCGCATGTATCTATTTTTGAAAAATAGATTCTGATTGATGAAGAACACGCTTATGTTAAGATGGTGGGAGTATACTGTAAATGTCTCGGCAAACATTTTATCCATCTCCAACATGAGATCGTCAATTACAATGATTGTATGTTCAGTTCCCTTTAGCGAATTAACGTCATATACACCTTTGTGGAACAAAATATCATCTTGGTACTCGTTGAACACTGATTGATACGTCGAATAGCACCATATAACTTTATGCACAAATTTCGAGAACATCTCGCCCTTTCTTTAGTGATTTAAGCATAAACACAGTTTTACCACATCCTGTAGGTCCAGATATAATACATGTGGATGGGCTCGTGAATCTGAATTTTTCTACAGAGTCCATTTCTAACACGTCACACTCCTAAGTGGGTCATTTACAAAATATTACAAATTTTGAGTGCTGATCCTTATATTTCTTCTCCCACAGAACCGACGATGCGGTAGAGCACCCTATCATTACGGATGACCTCGACGACAGTGTAGATGTGATCTCCTCCCCTGAACCCTCACCAGCGATACCGGTAACACGTCCAAGCGGAGGTATGAGAACCCACATCAGGTATAAAGCTACCGAAATACGCGTCTGTTGCAGCAGACCCCCAACCCTCAACTCTTACGCAACAACCTCCCCAGCAGCACCTAATATACCCCTTATTCCGCCCCCCGTTCTGTTAAGTTACAATAATAGAGCCCAAACCTCCTACGCAACAGGGCCCCTCAGCAGCACCTAATATATCCCTACTTCCGCCCCCGTTCTGTTGAGGATGGTTAACGCTGGAATTGGTGCGATCCGCACCCCCACCCCAGCCTTGACTAGAAATCGGTATAGAGTCAGGGTCGACCCTAGAGTCATGTATAGCAATGGTATTGAGCGCGGGATACGCAGGGTTGTAGAGCATATTATAGAGTTTGCTCTTCAGAATCGCGACGAGCGTGAAGTCAGGACGAGTCTGTCCTTTGGATTCGGGTCAGATGACGGTGATGTAGACGATTATTGGGTGATAGTACCGTTTAGACGTTTGGCTGCTGAAGATGTAGAATATATATTAGGGCGTATAATGCAAGCCCGTCCAAAGTAGTATAGCCTTCAATATGGACAACTTCGGTAAATATTGACCGTGTATTCCGTGTTGCGGGTCATAGTGCCATACCGTACACTCTAACTTCAATTCTCCAACTATTTACCGAAGGCATATAAACGTCGATCGTGGTTGCGGCTTTATAGCAGTACTCTTAGCACGTATGTTTACTGTACAAAATACACGGACTCAAAAAATTTGGCTGCCTACGATCGTTGAGCGTGCCCGTAAACTAGCTGTAGACTGTGAACTTGAATTTGACTGTAATATGGGTCCTGAAGAGCTGAGAAAGGTAGAACAGGAAATGAATGTGCGCATAGTTATATTTGGTTTGGATGATCGCCGCCGGACTGTGTATGTTTTTAAAAGCTGTGTGAGAGATCGTACAAGGCCCCTACTTATTTTAGGATTGTCAGGGACAACGTATCTCCCCATCCGTAATATAAGGGGGCTTTACGCGAGTTATGACAAAAGTCGAAAATATGGGAGACATCATGATTTGTGTAAGGGGTGCCTCGAGTTTGCGGATGATATAGTGAGACATTGTAAAGAATGTCACATGGTATGTGAGCAGTGTAAAAGCACCAAATGTGAAAGCCGTGTAGTTGAGAAGAGAGACTGTGATGTGTGTAGACGCACATTTTTCAATAATAGCTGCTTTGATCTCCATAAATCAATTGGTACGTGCAGGAAAATGAGAATCTGTGAATGTGGTATGTTTCACACAATGGATAATTGGGGAAAATTTAAGCACAAGTGCGACGTAATTCACTGTCCTACATGCCAGGAGGAATATAAGGCGGATGGAGTAAAGCATGTGTGTTATATGAAAGATGCTAAGCCTAAAAATAACCCTTGTATAACTGTGTACTACGATATAGAAACATATACGAACGCTGAAACCAAAGAGGTAATTCCACATTTACTTGTGAGCCAGACCATCTGTGATGAGTGTATGGGTATCGAATGTGACGAGTGCCCCAAATGCGGTAAACGGACAAACGTTTTTAAACGAATGTCAGCGATAGTCCTGTGAAACTATTTGTGTCCTATATTGTCAAGTTAGCCGACAAGTTCAAAAAAATGACTGTGTATATTCTCGCCCATAACGGGGCAAAGTTTGACACGCAGTTCCTTATAAGGAGTTGCTTGAACACGAATCCTCTGAGATATTTACAGGTGATCCATTGAAAAGAGGCAACAAATTAATACAGATGCAGATAAGAGGCAATGTACAATTTAAAGATACTTTATTATTCACACCTTGTAAATTAGCAAAGCTACCCAAGGTGATGGGAGTAGCAGCTGAAGTTTCCAAAGGATACTTCCATACACTTTCCTCACCAGCGAGACTTTAAACTACGTAGGCCCACCACCCCTCAAACATTATTTTGACTGCATGGATGAACGTGAAGACTTTGATCGATACTACGACAGTTTTAATGAAAGTAACCCTTATAATATAGCTGATGAATGTGAGCGTTATTGCGTGAATGATGTGCGCGTGCTTAGAGTATGTTTCCAGGCTTTAGAAGTATGTACATAGCCCGTTTCAAATGCGATCCACTGCAAGTCGCAACCACCATCGCATCATTATGTTTTACGGTGTTCAAGAATAACTTCATGCCTAAAGACACCTTAGCCATTATTCACCGAAACAACCCCCACAGTTACGGACACAAGGCTATTTACTGGCTCATACACCTGCAGCAACAAACAGGTGTATACATAAAGCATGCCCGCAACACGGGTGAAGTACCCATTAAGATTAATGGACGTGTTTTTTGGGTTGATGGGTTAAGTGAAAACCGTGTCACTGGTGTGAAGACTGTGTATTCCTTTAATGGATGCTGGTGGCATGGATGCCCCCCCCTGAGTGCGGTATCGTCGGAGATATCCACGGTAGATCTCCTGCCGACTGTCTTGCAGGGACCCGCACCCGCGATCAACTTATAGGATCACAGTTCACTCACAAAGTCTTGTGGGAGCATGAATATGATGCACGGATGGAGACAGACGATGTATACCGTGAGGAAATAAAAACGATCAAGCGTTCAATGGTGCTGGACCCTCTCAAATGTGGTGATAGCTTGTTTGGAGGACGTACAAATTCATTCAGACTATACTTTCCACTACGGTGGGCGTGAAGCTCCATTACTACGATTTCTGTTCTTTATACCCATACGTGATGAAGAGCCATCCGTACCCCGTGGGCGCTCCTGAGAAACTGGTGGGACCTAGCATACCCTCCATCAATGAATTTTCAAAAAATTTGAATGATCATTACTTTGGGCTCTCTTTCGTAGACGTACTCCCCCCACGCAATTTATGGATGCCGATCTTACCTGTCGTTATCGACGACAAGCTCATGTTTCCCCTGTGCGTGAAGTGCGCGGAAGAGGATAACGGCGAATGTAACTATATACCCCACCAGCGTAAGATCAGAGGCGTATATACAAGTCCTGAGCTGGCCCTAGCCGTACGCCATGGTTATAGAATACTGAAGATACACGAGGTGTGGAGGTTTCAGAAGCTCCCCAACCTTTTCACACCATATATAAACGCCTTTTTGAAGGATAAGGTTGAAGCATCAGGGTATCCGCGAGGAGTTGATACCGAAGATGAAAAGTCTGCCTATATTCAACGTTACCGCGACCGCGAAGGTATACAACTTGATCGTGTCCAAATTGTAAAGAATCCTGGCAAGCGCTTTAGTGCAAAGTTGTGTCTAAACAGTCTATGGGGAAAATTTGCGCAGAATACCGGCAGAGGAACATTCATTTGGCACAAAGTTATAGCGATGTCTGGGATTATGCCAATGCCCCCGATAAAGAGGTCATGGAGATCGTGAATGTAGGTAATACTTACGTAATAAAGTACAACAACACTGAATTTGCCACAGATACCTCAAGGGTTACAAACATACCTGTGGCGAGCTTCACAACAGCCTACGCCCGTATAAAACTTTGGGGTCTATTGCATTCTCTTGGGCGGAGAGTATTGTATGCCGATACAGATAGCGTGATATTCACAGAGAGGGAGGGTGATTACATGCCCGCTATTGGGGAGTTCCTCGGCGAGCTCACTGATGAGATCAAGGATGAGTATGGGGACGACGCATACGCAGACTCTTTTATCTCAACAGGACCTAAGACTTATGGGGTACGGGTCAGGGTAGGGGATGAAATGAAATATATCGTGAAGGCAAAGGGTATTACGCTCAACCATGCGAATCGGGAGGTTGTTAACTTTGAGTCGTTGAAGGATCTAGTATGTTTGCAACCTCACCAACTAATTGTAGGCACCCACAATTTTCGGGCGCAGAAGCTGGGAGGCGTGAAGGAACTTAGGGGTACGATGGTGTGCCGTAACACCTATAGGAAACGTTACCAGTTACCTGGCACCTATGATACCGTACCCTTTGGATACCAATGATGCTTCTAACTCACACGTCTTGTATATAATCGTATCTATTTGTAAATATATATATATATAACTTGAATATCTCGTTTATTAAATCGTATTTGTAAATATATATAACTTGAATATCTCGTTTATTAAATAAATCATGTTTCAAATAGCGTTTCACTTTCTCCTTTGTGTTGTGTGTGTGTGTGTGTGTGTGTGTGTGTGTAGGTGAAAGTTCTAAGCTCCGCCCACTGCGTGAGTCATGCTACTATCTGGGAGTCCCTGCGTGGTCAGTCGACCGCAGTAAGCCCGAGAGATCAGACGTGTATTCAGATCAGACGTATATTGAAATGGCTACCTTTAATATCGCTTGCACAACGTTTATGAAATGGTATTCAGTAAAGTGTGAGGATGTGGTGGATACCGAAAAACTTCCTATTCCCCCCTCCTATGCCTCTTTTAAAAACCACATTGGATTGTGCGAAGTTCCAAGATGTACAAATACTCTACGGATGTTCTGGTGAGACTGTTGAAGGCTTTCGTTGCACAGACGATGTGCTGAAGTATGCTGCAGGGCTAAACTTTATAAAGTCTCACATACACCGTGAAGTAAAAGAAACAACGCGTGCAGAAGAGAAGCAGCAGGTATGGATAATGAGCCTTGTGGATGGGTGGTGTGACAAGCGGTATTACGTCATGCTACACCATGTCGAATACTCATACCCTACGTCTGAAAATGTGAATCTCGTGATCATGGACAATCTTAGGTGTTTTTATCACTATATTAACGTATATCATGATGAGGTTCATAGTGAGGTTGTGGCTAGTGCCATGCGTGAGTTTTTAACAGATTTTAGAGACGAGTATCGTTTGATGGTAGAAAGGAAAAATATGAGCATATGTTCCTCTCAAATAGTGCGCCGGAGTGTGGAGATGATTAGCGCCTAGTTCTTATCCAAAGTGCGTAGGCTGGTAGTGACGAAAACGGAAAAACAAATATGTGCAACAATTCGAGTCGTACGAACATGCCCATTCACGTATCATCGAGTCAGCCGCCCGTCGAACCGTTCCTGCCTGTGCCTCACACGGCTCATAGTTATCTCAGAGCTTGAACCTAGTGGACGTGCGCTCCTCGAATACGATGGAACTTCCTTTGAGCAGCATTCTCAACGCCTCGTACGATGTGTCCGTGACGAAATCGTTGCGCGTGTTCAGACGTAAATCCGGTACCATTAGCTATGTACTGCGGAATGTAGACCGACAAACAAACGGGTTTATTTAAGTATCGAGGAGATGAATAGAATCTTCGTGATAGTTGAGAAGTGGTGTGAAGATCGTTATAAAATACCTGCTAACGTAGGTACAAAGAAGAGAGCAGATTAGTGACGCGCCCTCATACGCCGTTGTATGTACGTTGTGTATAAATAACGATCGGCCGTGCATTGATATACGGCTGATGTGGAAGAATGCTTCTGATAATAACGCTCTTATTCCTACGCGAAACCGTTTCATCATCTCGACAGAATGTTTGAAATCGTCGGATTCCGTAAACTGAAAACCTATATTAGACGCGCGTGTTACGGATATGTTTTATTTGATACAGTACTTGAATACGCATACACTGCTCTGCTCGATGGTTTTACCGAGTGTAGGGCTGGTGAGAATGGTCTAGTGCTGGATGTTTATTTAAAAAGTTTAGACTCTTTGAAATACCATGAACTTTGGTACAAAGCAATTGATCGGTACAAGGCTGAGCTCACCTACACCGTTCACCCTGAAGAACTATTTCTTTATATAACGCGCAGTTGTCGTAACGATTTAGAAGATTATTTCAATTGCCGCTATGTTGAGTGAAGAGTTCACGATTGAAAAGCTCGAGTCGGTAGAAATAAACCCTCGATTGGAAAAGCGTTCTTATAAACTTGTGTTTAATAATGTAGCTAACGATGAACTCTTTGTGCGTGCTTTTGATTGTATTCTAGACGTGTTTAAAGATGACTTACCAACCGGTTGTAAAGTGGGAACAAAAATAGTACTGAACGATATGAAAGCCCTTCATATCGAATACAGGTTTCCCTATACTTTAAGCGGTGAAATATTATAAGCCGCATATACTGCGTAATGCAGAGCAATAATGATGTAATTGTAAACTCGATTAAGACCGAGTTTAGTATTTTGAAAAAAAGTGAATTGTATATATATATTTTGCTTGACATTTCCCCGATTATACGCATATTTCTATTGATTTGTGTTTATATATATATATATATATATATATATATATATATATATATATATATTTTGCTTGATATTTCTCCTGTACTGTTATGTACATATTTCTATTGAAGTGTATATGAAATGTATATTTTATTTTATATATCACCATAATTGTGTGTGTGTGTGTGTGTGTGTGTGTGGTGTGTGTGTGTGTGTGTATTTCTCCTGTACTGTTATGTACATATTTCTATTGAAGTGTATATGAAATGTATATTTTATTTATATATATATATCCATAATTGTGTGTATATATTTCTGTTATACGCATATTCCTCAAATGTATATTTATTTTCTATATATTTATAATAAAAAGAATGATGCAATGTTGTTTATTGTTATGCCTTCTACTACCGGTATTCGAAATATAATAATGTATACAACAGGTATCTGGCAATATTTAAGCCTTCTAAGCCAACTGGCTGATTAGGAGTCTATAATAGTGTATACAATGGTATCTGGCAACTCTGTCTTCGGAATACATGGCGCTATCTGGCAACTCATTTACAGCCAACTGGCTGATTAGGCGTATATAATAATAATGTATGCAATAATACTGCTAAAAAGAGGTATCTGACAACCATTTACAGCCAACTGGCTGATAGGAGTCTATAATAATGTATACAATGGTATCGCGGTATCTGGCAACTCAAGCCATTTACGCCAACTGGCTGATTAGGAGCCTATAAAACAACGCCAACTCGGCTGAAGTCTTAATGTGCACTTGGCTCCTGCCAGGTGAACACCTCTCCTCCTTTCTCTCCTCCTCCTCCTTTCTCTTGGGGGATAACGCCGCCCAAAGTTTTCCCCCCACCCCCCTTTGCAACAACCCCCACCCCCTTGCAACAACCCCATTCCCCCCTTTGCAACATTACATAATAACCTGCAACATTCTTGTCGTGGAGCTCGACACGCAGCCACCTCCTCGTGGTGAGTTCTGGATTATTTAGATCATTAATCAAAAGAACATTGATCTAAATAAACTAAGAGCTGCGTAATTCAGTAACTATTTTGGTAATTGGAACACTTAATATATAATAATAACAAGTTTCAGTTATTGTACTAATGCAGAATATAAGAAAATCATTATATTTCACTTTTTTCGACGGCTTTGTGGCACCTGAAGATATAATTTCGCAGGACTAATATTTATGCACAGTCATTATCTATAGCACCCACATATTTTCCGCACTAGCCATATTTGAATTTCGAAAAAAAGTTTAAAAACCTCATTTTCGATCCGCCCTATTACACAGGCCACATGTATATAATACTGTAAATATTTACAGGTTCTTTGATCATGCCTTTGCAATTATTTTCGTATCAGTGTTTGGGGGCAACACCCTCTCACTGGTGTCACATTGAAGACCTATTAAGAAGTAATTGGAATTCAGAGCAGATAAAGGATATTGCTATACCTTATACAGAGGTGAAAATTATTTCATATCGTTTTATAAATGAATTTCTATATTTCTATTTACATCTCGCTTAACATTCTTCTTGTATTTTTTTGTACAGCTCATTCATTACATGTTCTTTCATCACTGCCAGGCTGTATTTTTAACATTCTATACCAGACTTTCTGATTTTCTTTCACTGCATTCTTCACCTCACGTTCCACCATCTAATCTCCATGCTTTTCAATCCATTTCACCTCATGTTTGCAAAAATTATTATGGTTGATTTTTTGGACTATTTATAAATTATGTGTGTGTGTGTGTGTGTGTGTGTGTGTGTGTGTGCGCCAGCTTGTTTAGGCAACTGGGCACAAGTGAGGTCGAGTGTGTGATAATTCATAGATGCAGTGAGGTAATTTTTTTTTAAAAGGAACACTTTGGTATCTTGGAATATTACAAAAATTATATAAAACTCTAGTAATATTTTTATTATCTGTAAAAATATATGTTGGTCTGATTAGCCTACGTTAGGTTAGGTTAGTTAGTAAACAACTTCAAAAAATAAGAATAAAAACACATTTTGAGATAATTACTATGATCGGCATATTAATATCAGAATCTTAAAGTTGTACACTTTTAGTAGTAAGAATTAACTCTAAAAGATAAATAAGAATTCGTCTTTCAATTAGTTCTTCCTTCTACATTAACCATCTTTAAATCGTGGTTTACACTGTACTAAATAAAACTGATGTCATCCTTATTTCTTTACAATAGAGTCTTGCCATAAAGGGTGATCTTTGTACGTAGATATTATACTTTTCCGAGATATGAAAGCTTTGGGCTATCTGCATTAACGTATAATTTTACATAGATGGGCAACACAGCTATACAGAATGCGAAATGTATGATTTAAATTATCGAGCAATTCGCGAAGGACATAAATCTTATGAAGATATTAAAGAAGAGGTTCAAAAGAAGGTTATAAGAAGAACCAAAATTTTAAAATGTTTAGCAAGAGATTTTGAAGATCGCGTTGAGAGTATTGTTGATGAGATGAGTCTAATTAACGTTTATTTATTTAATTATTATTATCATTAGTATTATTATTATTATTATTATGTAGTAGTAGTAGTAGTAGTATTTTAATGCGGTCACAACGAAGTATTGAAATTTGTAGTTTTTAATCTTCTATTCCGGCATTAGTATGCATGAAACCCATTGACATAGCTAGTTATTTTACCCTATCTTCCTGCCTATTTTCAAGTTTATCACTTAATGTGAAGGAAAATACGGTATTCATCTTTCTATTGCATAACTTCTAATTTACGTAACCCGCATAGCTAAAACTTTGCCGAATGCATTCACTCAAATTGTGAAGGTTAACGAGGCTCCCTGGAAGTCTAAAACATTCGGATTGTATGTTGATAAATCATTATATCAAGTATTTTATTCCACTTAACTGAAGTGTTGATATAAGAAACCATCCTGTCCTGAGATTCGAACCACCACTGTTTTTATTACGACTTACGAGAAATATATACGGAGGGTTGGTAAAAGTAAATAGACACCACGATCATTGTTCTCAAGAACAAATGGAAAAGTTCATCAATAGAATGACAGAGCGTGTGTCAGTTTTACACAATGGAAAGGGGAACGCAGCACGATTCTAAATATAGTGATTCATAAATCTATTATTTATTGAGTTTTCTAACTAACTCACTCACTCACTATATATATATATATATATATATATATATATATATATATATATATATATATATATATATATATATATATATATTGGATTTCATAAAAAGAAAATAAATGCAATTAAAATTTTTCTTTTTTGCGTAATGCAAAAAATATGAAATCTCTATAAAACGCTGTTTCTATACAAAATTACTCTGTAGTATTCAACAACATATCAAACGTATATCAAACTCTGTTCACTTGCAGTGGGATCTTGTTTGTGAAGGAAGAGTACTCTATTCAACATCCGCATCAGTTCTGCATACTGCAATAGGGTGTGTCAATTTTAGGGAGCAAAGTGAAATCTTTAGATTTTCAAAGACTACTAGTGACTAAATGATGCATTTTTATGTGCTAAATCGAAATATGGCTTTAAAATCCAGATTTGACCACTCCTAGCTACTTATATTTGAAGTTGAAGTTTACGAAAACGCAGCAATTTTTGCAAGTATTTTTTTATTGTATATAACCACCTTTTACATACATTACATACAATTAAAGACATTTTGATTGTATTTCACTATTAAAACTTAGAAATATAGATAGGTTTCTTGAACTTTGCCAAGGATGCTCTGTCTGCCTTGCTCTTGTTCCTGGATATGAGCTCCCTACTGGCCGCCACCTGGCCTCCCCCTCCTTGTGAGTAAACATGTTGTGCTGCTTCAGTTGTCATCCTTACACACCTCTCTACTGACTGTGTGTGTGAGGGTCATGCAGGAACTTTCATTGGTCTATCCAGAAACTCCTTGATTGCAGCAGTGGTGAGGGAGCAGGTCAGAGGAGGCTCAGTCACGCCAGAGTTCCAGTCATTAAGCTCCGAGAGTTTGGTGGCATCTGGGTTGAAGTCAGGAGTCTTCCTGGGTCTGACACTGCAGTCTTCTACCTGCGTGTCCTCATCTCCTTCACCTCTGATTTCCAGTATCTTCTTCACTGCCTCCCTCCTCTTCTCCTCCACCTCACTGCACAGCATGGCCTGGAGCACAGCCTCAGAGTGTGCATACCAGGTTGATCTCTTCACTGTAGGCATCACTATTCCTATCACCTCCTTCCTCTGACTTCTGAGCAGCCCCAGCTGGTACATTACATGCCTGGGACCCTCCACCCAGCTGTGATTTAACTTGATGTTGAACCAGTTTGGCATGTAGACTCCCACTATGAATTCCACAATTATCCTCAGATTCTTCAGGTTCCTACCCTTCAGCCCATGTTTGGAAATCCACAATCTGCAGAACCTTAGAGCCGTGGTGACCCACCTACTGTGACAGACTGGCCCAATCTTCAAGAGAGCTAGACCCTGAGGTACCTTTCCCGATCTGATGGCAGTGATGATTCTGTAGCCATATGATTGGTCTGTGCTGAGGTCCTTGACTACCTCCTGACTGAGATGGGGTAGAGGAGGACCAACATTGATCTTCGTGAAGTTTGGGTTGATCTCCAGCTCAGTGGCAGTGTCTAACATCTTCCCTAGGGGCCCCAGACACTTGTTGTTGCTCAATGTCTTGCCATCCAGTGCAGTCACCAGGTGTCTAAGACTCAGCTCCCTAGTATGCAAGTCACAGACAATCCACACCAACTTCCCGCTAAGCTTGGCCTCCACATAATGCATTACTCCCCCCTCCCAGCCAGCATTCACATTAGTACTGTCACCTCCTATGGCCAAAAGGGTCTGGTCTGCTCCTCTCTCTCTCTCTAGCCAGTTCACCAGATGATCAGCAATGACCTCAGCATGACTTCTCTCCTCTGCAGCTTCCCCTGGCACAAAATGCCACAAATATTTCCCACCTGGTTCATTGAACACTGTGCAGTGTTCTTCCTTAATGAAGCCAGGAAACTGCCTGTCACTGCCCTCAGCTTCCATCATCACTTTGGTGTCATCTCTTTTCCCATCAAAGAAGATACAGATGATGCCATTTTCCCTAATCTCTTCATCAAACTTCTTGACCAGCTCCTTAGTCAGTCTCTCCTGAGCCCTCCTCACCTTGTTGTGGTTAATTACCAGTACTGTGTCAAACGCTGTGATAAGACAGGCCAGCATCAATTCAGGTAGCAGTGGCAATCTCTGCAGTCTCTCTCAGACCAGTGTGATGTCTCAAGCTAGCCAGAGCTATGTTGGTGATATCTTCAGTGTTGTATTTCTTCTTCTTAGCCACAGGCAAGGAAGAAGTTGTCGCAGCCTCTGGTATGAAGTCTTCGTCCTCCTCTCTCCTCCCTGCCTCCTCCAGTATATCTCCAGTCTCCTCCAACTCCATCTCCAGCAGTGACTCCTCCCTCAACTCCTCTTCTTTCTTGGCTGACTCCTCTGCCTTCCTCCTTCTCTTCTCCTCGGCCTTCCTTCTCTGCTCCTGTCTCTGCAGCACTGCTTCCTGTCTCCTGGTCTCAGGGTGATCAGCTAGACCCATCTGGTGTGCCCCTACACTGCCCACCTTTTCTCTCTGACCTTTAATGAAGGCAATCTCCTGCAGTGGTATCTTCTGCTCACTCCTGCAGCTGCAGTCAATGTGAACCTCACTGTTGCAGAGAGGGTTGCACCCAAGCTCACTGCAGCTCCTGATCACACAGTGACAGGTCAGGATGTCTATCAGTTTGTCCAGTTTCATCATGAACCTATCTTTGACTTCTAGCTTCACATTGTCAATAGACACCTTCACTGCCTCATCCCACAGTGCCTTCACTTTAGCTCTGATCCTGACCTCAGTGTTGATTACAGGTCCTGTGAATAGAGCGTTGGCCTTTCTCCACTGAGCCAGTAGCCCTGGAACAATGCCGTTGTTAATCAGGTCATTAACTGGGTAATTCCTCCTGTCTTCCTCACTCATCTCTCTCCTCAACAAACCATACTTCAGCAGATCTTTGGCTGTGGGCAGTTCAGCAGGGGGAAGTTCCCTCCCAGTCCCCACCAAATGACTTAGGTGACAACTTGATTTGCTTCGGGTTCTGATTTCTTTCTGACTCATCCTGTGGACCTGTGAACAAAAGAAATGTCATTGAAATTTGGATAGGCCTACTGATTATGATTACATCAAATTAAGTTAATTGAACTTCTTAATATCTTCCTATAAGCTCAGATTAAAGATTGTGTTGTTATAGGTACAAGACTTAATTATTCAAAGTAATGACAATTTCATGTATCTATCATATCAAAATATACAGAAAGTTTGGGTCACACATAACATTTCGAATAATTTGAATTACACAATATTTACATTACGAAGTAATCAAAATTGTCAAAAAGGAAGGAAAACACATGCATTCACAATCAAAACTCCAGCATTTGTGACTATGTGAAACTTAGAAACCATACTGCACACCAAAAATAACCAAAGTTGACCACACATATCAATCAAAGGCACATTGATATACGATGCTACAGTCATATTTAGGTTATATTTCAAACCTTTATGGTCAAATATAAGTAGGTAAATGGCTTTTTTAAACAACACTAAAGATATTTCTAAGTTTGCTAGATAATATGACATCATTTGAGCATTAGCAGTTTTTGAATTGTTGACTTTACTGAAATTGACACACCCTAATACTGCATTACTGCAATGTTCCTCGCATCTGCAATTGGAATTTGTTTCATCGACAGGTATTATTTTAATTGTCGTGATTTCATATCCATCCACTGTCACAGGTATCCCATTTTACAGGTACACATTACAGAGTATTACCTTAGCATTAAGAAATTTGAAGTTTGCTTCATCACAGAATGTTTTTAATTTTGATGTAGGGCCTCACACTACAAATACAAATAAACACTTAACGTTTTTTAATGACAAAAATAGTTATAAAAAAGTATCCATCCATAAACTGTATGTGAAACAAATCCCAGAGGATATATATATATATATATATATATATATATATACACACATTTAAACTGCAAACACGCAGTATAATTAACGTAAAGAACGACGCTTGTATAGGAGAATATTCCGCGCAAGATGAGAGCGAGAGAACGAAACAAATGAAAAAATGAGGTAACCACCCTGGAATCGAACCCGGGATCTTCCGATTGCCGGTCAGATATGATAACCATTACACCACGGGCCTCACTCAGTCAAATGCCGTAATTCCTCTACATACGCGCAGAAACCAATGCCCCAAGGGGGCACCTCTCGCATGCCGTACATTATATACATTTAAACTGCAAACACGCAGTATAATTAACGTAAAGAACGACGCTTGTATAGGAGAATATTCCGCGCAAGATGAGAGCGAGAGAACGAAACAAATGAAAAAATTACGGCATCTGACTGAGTGAGGCCCGTGGTGTAATGGTTATCATATCTGACCGGCAATCGGAAGATCCCGGGTTTGATTCCCTGGTGGTTACCTCATTTTTTCATTTGTTTCGTTCTCTCGCTCTCATCTTGCGCGGAATATTCTCCTATACAAGCGTCGGTCTTTACGTTGATATATATATATATATATAGTGCAGCCACCAAACGCAGATGGCATATGTGTATGCATTGTATAAGCAACAGAAATAAATCGGATCAAACTTTAACTACTGTATACCCGAACGCTGTCCATTTTATTTTGTAGATATCTTATGGACATATATTCTGTGGGAGTCCATTAAGAAGATTAGTTGTCTGGTAACGAATTTGGTCCCTACTGCAGATATACGGGGCTAGATCGCACAGGTCCCTACGGTAGAGTGATTACTGTTAATATCCCTGACATCGCAAGAACCCATCAGCAGAGACAGGAAGGTTTATGGGCACTTCCGGGAGTCAGAACCTTTAAATAGCACATGTTCCATCTAATAGAAGCTTTATGGGGTTAGGGTGATAAATTAACTGTTTTATTTTGGACTGCACAATGATTGAAATCCTATATAGAGAGAGTCCATGGATTGTCCTCACAAGAACGGTTGCTGAAAGAAGACACTTCAACAAAATGCAAAGTTATGGAACGTCTTTTTGAGGGTTGCTTAATAATACTGAAATCACGAATATCTGCAAGTCTTTCAATGAGTTATACCAAGACTTGTTTTACTTTTGTAAGAAAATGAGTCATAAAAAGTACAAAAGCCCATTCTTTGCCATTGTCATTGCTCTAGTTTTTTCTACATATCTGTTTTTTTTAACCTTCAACAGCATAATCACCGTCACTATCGGTGTCCCATTCTTTTTGGTCACTACTATACAGTACTGTATATAAAATTTATAAATACACGTACAAGAAAGGGGGCAACATACTGGACGAATATCTTTCATTATAGTGTTTATATAGGGAAGAATCAGCCCACCTAAACTAAATTTTTCTATTCACAGTTTGAGTGTTTGAAATCTCTTCATGGGTAAAACTACAAAATTTATTTCTATTTTGTATAAACAAAGATTTACTACTTCGATACTATAGGGTGATTCCTACCCGTTTTGGTTCGAAACTACAGTACTGTAGAGTGTGATTCCTATCCAAGGTATAAATGAAAATATAATAAATATAAAATGCTATTTATTATTCAATTTTATTTATTTAAAAAATAGTTTCGGTGCTACTATAGTATGTGGTCTACCTACGATTGGTTAGGTTTAGTCACGATATTTTCGTTAAAACTAACGAAAATATCATGACTAAACCTAACCAATCGTCAAGGGCGATGGACATTGGAATGTAAACAAGCAATTAGTAAACAAGGTAAGAAGCTATAATTAAAAGGTAGACCGCCGAATCGAGGTAGGAATCACGCTATAGTAGCACCAAAAAACCTTAGGGGACCATTCTGAGTTCAATCCTGTATATATATAGGGTGTATACAAAGTCATTTCCCATTATAAACTTTAATAATTATATGAAATCCAAAGAAGACACAGTAATGCTTTGTTTTGCATGTTGTTGCATAACACATCAAGTTTATTATGTTTCTCATTAAATCCCAACATGTGCGCCGTTAGTTACACGTAACACATCGAAACGAATTCGAGTTCACGCCATATGTTTGCTAGCATATATCTCGTGACGTATGCGCATGCCTGGACTTTAATAGGCTGTTCTATTGTTACTCACATGAAGTTCTGCACGAGTAAAGCTTCTGACATTATGCAAATTGAAGGTATGATAACCGTAAGTGATGAACATAACGTGTATTTTCAACAAATAAATAAATTTGTACAATAAATTGTACAATAAATATATATTTTTCAACAAATCTTTTAAAATCACGAACAGACGAAAGTAAGTCATGAAATGTAAAAATAAGAAATATGAATGATAATTTTGAAATAGAATTCTAGGTACGTATTGTTCTAACAATGTTTCCTCTCACGAACATATTTGCTTGGATTTTCACAATTATCTGCCCGGATTAGCCATGTTTTAGCCATATTAACCATGTAGGCCTGTACGGCAGTGCTCGTGACAATGTTGATGACATCGCAAATCCTTCCACGAAGAGTGTCAATATCAGCAACAGGAGTATGGTATACATAATCCTTTACATATCCCTAAAGGCAGGGGCGCCGCAGCCTTTAAAAAATTGGACGCACGATTTTTTTTTAGGTTGAGATTCTGGGGGACGCAGCGCAATAAATAAGTAAAATAACTAAGCCATCTGTGCTCCTATCCCACAGGTTTTCTAAGAAATTAAAATTTGATCTCCATCTTTTCTAAGAAATTAAAATTTGGTGGACGCACGTGCTTATGTGCGTCTGCCTGTGGGCGCCCCTACCCAAAGGAAGAAGACCAGAGGCGTGATACTGGCGGATCCATCTTCCGGGAAAGGTGGTGTCAAGAATTCACGTACTAACAAACCTCAGTGTGGACGCGTACCGTCTTGCTGTAAAATGATAGATGGTTGAAGGTCTTCCAACATGGGGGGGCTACAAAGAACTGGAGCATGTCCAGGTACATTTGTGCCGTAACATTCTTTTCAGCAAAGAAGAATGGGCCTATCACCCTAACATGCTCATGCATTAATCCACACCAAACACTGACAAGAAAAAAACTTGATGTGTTATGCAACAACATGCAAAACAAAGCATTATTGTGTCTTCTTTGGATTTCATGTGATAATTATTACCCCCAAGTCGACCGTTTTCGTGCTTCTCTGAATTTCTTGTCTATCTGGAGCATAATATGCAGTCTGTTTAAATTCCTCATTTCTACCGTATCTCAAGATCTGAAATTTTCGGTGTTAAATGTTATATTGTCTTCTAACCATTTGTATATTTTGTTCGTGTCCCTCTGCAAGGCCTCCTCTTCATTTGCAGCGCTGCTTTTCCTGCTGATCTTTGATCGACTGCAAAGGATGTTACTATACCGTTGCTGTTTACTCCACTGTCTATGTCTGTTAGCATGATAATGAACAGGAGTGGGGCCAACACTGTACTTTGTGGTACTGAGCTGTGTACTTCTCATTCTGATGATGATACACCTTGAATTTTGACCACCTGTAGTCATTTTCCCACTTGCCTATTCTGTATCTTGTATCGTATCGCAGTACATTTTTTATTTGTATCGTATCGAAAGATACGATACAAATAAGTGTCAGTAACGTGATACTTTATCATAGTCTCAGTCAGTGATCTTTCCCTCCCCTCTCCACTTCTCCCCTCCCCATCCCCCAATCCTACTCCCAGAGTCGCGGTATCCAATTATTTAGCGAATAATTCATCAGACATTCAACAATTACACGTGTATCCTTTGATAAAAGAACTGTTCATAAAATACAACACTACACTGCCATCAAGCGTTCCAGTTGAGAGACTTTTTAGCATAGCTAGAAATCTCTTTCCTTCAAAGAGAAACAGAATGTCTGCTGAATTGTTTGAGAAGTCACTGTTTGTAAAATTCAATAAAAATAGAAAGTAATTCAGTCGTATCATAATGTATGTATATATATATATATATATATATATATATATATATCGGATGGCCCAAATAAAACGCCTTGAGATTTGAACATCAATAATTTCAAAAATATGCAGTTCACACTTTCAAAATTTACATAACTTTTATCTCAATTTATTGATAAGCCATCATAAATATTTCAGACCTCTACATAAAATACTTCTTCCACAGCTGAGGGAACAATGAGGTATGGTGAAAAAAACGAATATCATAAATCCTAAATGTGTATAGCTGTACCTGGCAACTATTCTAAGACTTGTAGGTTTCCTTAGCCTATGGATAATCTGTTTGTCTCTGAAAAACGTCAAATGATATAGCTACGCCCATCTTAAATACTGTTTTTTAAACTTACCCTTCAAATTATGGTTCTAACTAACGGTGAAAAAGTGGTGATTGAAAAGTGTTTCTTGGAAAAAAGATGGACTGGGGCAAGAATTTTGAGGGAATTTCCAGGAATAACTTGTAATGTTATATCTGTGAATAGAATAATTAAAAAACTTAATATGGAAAACTGATGAGTGGGTAGTTGGGAGGTAACGAAAATGGTTCACTGAGTAGGTAGGTAGTTAATCTAACAATTATTAAATTCCTTTTATGTCAATAACTGGGTGGATGAAACCAATTGGTTGCTCACCAGAGTTATTCTCCACACTAGTATTTATATACTGTGTGGGAGGAGCGTGCTCGGTAATAGATACATTACCGCTCAACCAACCGAGGAAAAAAACCAAGACAACGCTGGTGAAAAAAGCCCCGCGAAGAGGAGAACAAAGGGGAGAACGAAAACGAAGAACGGGGCGAGAGGACGTACCAGTAAGTGCGCTCTCGACAATTACACAACCGGAGAAGGGAGACACTCCAATAACAAACAGTAAGTGACTAATTGAGTTTTTACCCCAGTAAGTTAATCACATTAAATTAAGCTGGGTCAGACAAGTTAGGCCTACATTGTGGCCTAAGACCCAGCATCAACTCATAGCTTAACAAAGGTGAAGGTAGATTGCCCTAACCTAATCTTGTGAGGAATCCTACTGTGGACCTCAATTTATCTGCCCGCTCTGGACCATTTCCGGAATCTCTAGGCTGACTCCTCTAGGCTAGACTTGATCTACTCTATAGTTAGACTGGAGATATAAGGGGTGGGTTAATTGTGGACCAATTCATACAGAGCATTTTTCGCATTGGTGGTCCGTGTGTGGGGAATTTACAAACCTTAACCTTACTTAACAAAAATTGCAGAATTAGGCTAAATGGTCTAGCCTAAGCCTAAGCCTAAGCTAATCAAGCCTAATTAGGTCTACAACCTAGGGCCTAACTAGGAAACATTTACATTTAAGGAGTCTCATTCTCTTATAAGCTTAGACCTGAGTGACACACAAGTACTTGGGGGGGATTAAACCAAACTTGAACTTGACTGTTTTGTCTGTGCTCTCTCTTCTCTGGTAATTTCTTCTTGTCCTCTATTTCATTACGATCCCCAGTTAAACAATTTTGACTTAGACATGGACAGTGCGGAATTGAAAAAGTTAAAAAAGAAAAGGGGGGCAAAGTTGGGAGCTGTTACAAAGGCTGTGAACACTTTTAACAATATTACACAACCAGGTAAGGAAAATATAGAGAGTGTAATTCTTAAATTGGAAACTAAAAAGGAGGAAATAAAAGCCATTAATGAGAGTATTTCAGAGTTAGTTGAATCCGAAATGACTGAAGAACAATTGATAGACCTTTACGCTGATGATGATGATCAGGTAATCTCAATGGAACAGCAAATAAGGAGACTACGGTCTCGTTTGACTGACTTAACACCAAAAAAAACCTAATTCTGATTTTAATCAAAGTAGGGCTAACCTTCAACAAAATTTAAGTGGCATGCTAAATCCTGAGTCACAAGAATTGAGGGCTCAGTTACCCATTTTGCTAGTACCAACATTTGAAGGGGACACGGTACAATTCCCATCTTTCATTGACAAATTTGAGAATTTAATAGGTAATAAACCTTATATTTCAACTGTTGAAAAGTTTAGTTACTTAACTAGTTCCCTTAAAGGCCCAGCCTATAACCTGATAGCCTATTTACCAGCTGTAGGGATTCATATGAAGTAGCTTTGATCTTTTAAAACGTAATTACATTAATAAAGATGAGATTGTATATGAATTATCTCAACAAATTTTTGAATTTGCACCCATAAAAGATAACCATAGTGATATGGAAATTTTTTATACAAAATTAGAAGCTATTATAGGACAACTGGTTAGCAATGAGATAGATATTAAAGCTTCATCTTGGATTATACAAGCATAGTACTTGGTGCCTTCCTTCGAGGGTTAAAGATATTTTAATTCTAAAGACGGGAGAAAATTATCATAATTTAGAAGAATAAGAAAACACTTCCCCAATATCCTAACTAATTACAAATTGAGAGATTTTCCAACACATAAGACCCAGACTATGGATAAACCAAAGACTGTTCCCAGAGACCAACTAGCTACAGCCAAACAGACAAAACTTGATACTGTAGAATCAAATGTGACCAACTATAATACACGAACACCTACATTACAGAACTTTAATGTAACTGCTGCCTCAACTTACACACCACATTGCAAATTTTGTGCAAGTAATGAACACAGTAGTACTGGGTGTGACAAATATTCAGACTTTAACCAAAGGGCTAAAAGATGTGAACAGTTGAACCTGTGTAAAAAGTGTACTGGCCAGGGACATATAAGAAAGACTGTAAATCTAGGTTAAGATTCAAGTGTAAGTTTTGTAAAAGTTTACGACATGTCTCATCAATGTGTGATTCACCAAAGTGTCCAAACAATAGTACTCAAACTCAAAAGATACCTCCCCAAACAAAGGTAACAAAGAAAATGCCACTTTCATGGGACATTCTGCTTGTTCAAACAATGTAACAAGAAATACCGAGATTCTTTTACCAACTATTACTTTGGACTTAGTGAATAGTGAGGGTAGTACCACTCCAGTGAGATGTCTTATAGACTGTTGTTCTCAACAAACATTTGTTTCAAAAAATGTAGTTAATAAATTGGGTTTGACACCAAACCCGAATGAACAAAACCTCAATATTGCATCCTTTGTTAAGGATAACTCGGACAAAAATAGCTATAAGACAATTGACCTGGAACTACATTTAGAAAGTAAATTCAAGAAAATTGAAGCAGTTATTATTTCTAAAGTAGGACAAAACAAACTGGTTATACCCAAACTAGAACAAACCATAAATCATTTGGGAAAACACTACAAAATAGCTGATAGACATATCACTAACAACACAGTAGCTAACATTGAAATGCTAATAGGGGCAGATTATATTAATCTTATTCATAAGGGCATAGTAGAGATAGGTAATGGTATAGCTATTCAGACTCCATCAGGGATAGCCCTTTGGGTGACCTATCAGAATACAACCTAGACCTAAACCAAAACAGCTCATGACCAACAAATACTATGTGCCTCAACTCAGTCCTACATAACACCTGTAAGAATAGCAACACTTTGAATAATATTATCTCAACTGAGAACATTAATTCATCATTATCAAATGAAACTTTGGATGAGGCAATTCAAACTTTATGGTTGCTAGAATCTGTGGGTATACATGACACAAATCAAACTTCAGAAGATCAGTTAATGGTAGAAAGATTTGAAGACACCATTCAGTGCAAAGACAATAGTTATTTTGTTGAGTTACCTTGGAAAATAAATTGTCCAACTTTAAGAGACAATCTCAAAGTAGCTAAAGGACATTTATATAAAGTAATGAAAAAACTCAGACAAGATAATAATATTCAAAAGTACAGTGATGTCTTCAAAGAACAGCTACAGAAAGGCTTCATTGAAGAAGTAACAAATAACCCTTTTAAAAAAGATGGTTGTCATTATTTAACCCACAGGGGGTTTATCGACAAGATGCTCCAACAACAAAACTCAGAGTATATATAACTGTAGCCTCAAAGACAGTGATAAACACAGTTTGAATGATTGCTTGATTGAGGGTCCTAATCTCATTTCTGACCTTGTGAAGATCTTACTGAGGTTCAGGTTAGACAAATATGCCGTACAAAGTGACATTTCAAAGGCATTTTTGAGAATAAATCTTAAAAATGAATATGATAAGAACCAACTTAGGTTCTTATGGTTCAAGGGATCCATTTGATTTGAATAAAGGGTTCATAACCTATAGATTTAATGTTGTGTTGTTTGGAGCCAATTGCTACCTAGCCTATTAGCATTGACAATTAGACATCATTTAAACCAGTTTAATAACTCTTTAACATTGAACTTCCTTAAGGAACATTTTTACGTAGACAATCTAATAGCTCAACGACAACAAAATCTGAATTATCTGAAGTCTATGAACACTCTCAAAACATTATGCAACAAGGTAACTTTGAACTTAGAGAGTGGATTTCAAATGATGAGGATTTAAACAAAAAGATTTTAAAGGATAATAATGGTCTTACTGAGCCATCAGACAGAGTTAAAACTTTAGGTATGAACTGGTATTTGGATGCAACTTCTAACAGTCATGATTCAATCTGTACTAAAGGTTTTAAACTTGATGAGGAAGCAAATACTAAAAGACAAATATTATCAGAGGCTTCCAAAATTTTTGATCCCATGGGTCTATTCCTGCCTTCAACAATAAAATCAAAGATTCTCCTCCAAGAAATTTGGAGGACAAATGTTGGGTGGGATGATCCAATAACAAATGAAAATAAAAAATCTTGGAAGAAGTTAGCTACTGATTTAACAAAAGTGCAGAACATTAAAATTCAAAGGTGCTGTGGGTTTAGGGATAAGCCCCAGAGACTTCATGTGTTTGCTGATGCAAGCACACAAGCTTATGGGTGCTGTGCGTATCTTGTAAGCCCTATAGAAAGTCATCTAATTTATGCAAAAGGGAAAGTTGCACCTCTAAACCTACCCGAACCATACCTCAATTGGAACTATTGGCTGCTACATTAGCCATTAAAACCATTTCATTGCTTAAGGATGCTTACCATGATGTGTACTTGACTCAGATCCACATCTGGCTTGACAGTCAGATTTGTCTTGCCTGGATACGGAATGATAGCATTAATAGTAAGAATATCTTTGTAAGAATAGGCTAAAAGAAATAGCTGACGCTAATGAAAGCCTACAAGTAAACTTTCACTATGTTCCAACTAAACAGAATCCAGCAGACTTTCTGACCAGAGGTTTATCCTACAAGTTGTTGAAGTCAAACAAAACTTGGTTTATGGGACCTAAGTGGCTCTGTAATACAGACCAATGGCCTGTGGAACAAGTTAACTTGACATTAAATTTAATCTTTTCAAATGAAAAGGTTGAACCAATCACTAATTATGAACAGTATTCTGATTTCAACAAACTTGTCAGGGTTACAGCCTACTGTTTGAGGTTTGCTCACAACTGTTTAGCTACAATTAACAAACAGCTAAATAAAAATAATCATAATTATACAGAAGTTGCAACCAAATACTGGATAGGCCAAGCACAACAAAAAGAGTACAATAAAGAGTTAGAATTCTTAACTAATGGGAAACAAACAAAAGAACCTGTACCATCAGTAGTTGTGGATCTAAACTTGTTCAGAGATGAGGAAGGCCTTCTAAGGTGTAAAGGGAGATTAGACAAATCAAAACTGTCATACAAAAGCAAAAATCCAATCCTTTTACCTAGATTTAGCTATTTGACAACATTAATCATCAGAAAAACACACAATGATGTATATCATATGGGGGTACCACAGACACTAACTACATTAAGAAAAACTTATTGGATACCCAAGGGAAGGATCACTGTTAAAACAGTCCTGAGTGAGTGTGTCACATGTAGGCGTATTCACGCTGGGCCCTATAGGAAACCAAATCTTCCTGCTTTGCCAGAGGAGAGAGTTACTCTCAACAGACCCTTTGAGACTGTAGGCATTGACTATACAGGAGCATTGACTGTAGGGGTGGGTGACACTGAACAAAAAATGTACATTGTACTGTTTACATGTGCTGCCTCACGAGCTGTTTATTTAGATGTTGTGGAGGACCTTACAGCAGAATCTTTTGTTGCTGTCTTTAAGAGATTCTGTGCACGACATTCAGTACCAAAGACAGTTTGGACTGACAATGCTACATATTTCAAAGCTGGTGAACAAGTCATCCACGACTTGTTAAGCAATGAAATCACACAATTATATATACAAAATTCAAACATAAAGTGGAAGTATATTCCGGTTGCCTCTCCTTGGTATGGTTCTATCTGGGAGAGGAATATACAAACAGTAAAGAATTGCTTGAAGAAAGCAATTGGCAAAAAACAGATACACTTATTTGGGTTACTCACTTTCCTGGCTGAGATTGAGAACATCATAAACAATAGACCACTCACTTATGTGAGTGACAACATTAATGACCGGAACCATTAACTCCAAATCATTTGATTCGGGGGAGAACAAGTTAGTCTCCTGCCGGACTACAATATAGACTCTTCAGAAGACCCAAACTGGACTCAACGACATAATGAACTCCAGACTAAGTTACAACATTTAACTAGAGTTAAAGCTCATTTCATTAAACAGTGGAAAACTGAGTACTTGATGGGTCTAAGGGAGAGACATAAACAAATGACTAGAAGGATTGGTCTGACCAATTAAGGTAGGGGACCTTGTTCTCATACATGACAGTACTCCAAGACAATACTGGCCTCTGGCTAGAGTTTCAGAACTCAGACCAGGGGCAGACGGGGTAACAAGAGTGGTCAAATTAAGGACTTCAACGGGTGACACAACAAGAGACATTTCTCTTTTGTACCCTTTAGAGTCTGGACCCAAAACAATGGACTTTGGAGAACCTTCTCCACTGACAGTAACAACTGGAGACACTGAACATCCAGTAACTATTCCTTTGACAGTAGGAGTGGTAACGCATCCTACTACAACATTGACAGACACAAGACCTCAGCGACAAACAGCATTAAAGGCGCGACTATTTTACAACAAAAAATAGATGCTGGGGAATTGTAATTTTATCTTCTAACTTTCATTTTTTCTTTTCTTATGGTAAAGACCATAGACAGTTTCATCCTAAGGATGATATTTTCTCTTCTAATTAAATGCTACACCTTCTCCATGAGAAGGTGAGGATAGGCACTGTTAATCAGATTAACAGGCATTTACAGTTAAATAGATTAGCTAGTCTACACTCAGACATAAAAATTGGTGACAATGACACCAAAATTTTTATCTCCCGGGGCCCCCAGTATATCGAAAACTGATGAGTGGGTAGTTGGGAGGTAACGAAAATGGTTCACTGAGTAGGTAGGTAGTTAATCTAACAATTATTAAATTCCTTTTATGTCAATAACTGGGTGGATGAAACCAATTGGTTGCTCACCAGAGTTATTCTCCACACTAGTATTTATATACTGTGTGGGAGGAGCGTGCTCGGTAATAGATACATTACCGCTCAACCAACGAGGAAAAAACCAAGACAACGCTGGTGAAAAAAGCCCGCGAAGAGGAGAACAAAGGGAGAACGAAAACGAAGAACGGGGCGAGAGGACGTACCAGTAAGTGCGCTCTCGACAATTACACAACCGGAGAAGGGAGACACTCCAATAACAAACAGTAAGTGACTAATTGAGTTTTTACCCCAGTAAGTTAATCACATTAAATTAAGCTGGGTCAGACAAGTTAGGCCTACATTGTGGCCTAAGACCCAGCATCAACTCATAGCTTAACAAAGGTGAAGGTAGATTGCCCTAACCTAATCTTGTGAGGAATCCTACTGTGGACCTCAATTTATCTGCCCGCTCTGGACCATTTCCGGAATCTCTAGGCTGACTCCTCTAGGCTAGACTTGATCTACTCTATAGTTAGACTGGAGATATAAGGGGTGGGTTAATTGTGGACCAATTCATACAGAGCATTTTTCGCACTTAAAGCGACCGGTTCGACGGCACGGAAGCGTGGAAGTGGTCGGCTTAAAACAGTTTACACTCAAGACAATATAGCAATGATCGAAATGATGAGCCTATCTCAAGAGAATCGACCTGAGTCACACTGCTCTCAGAGGAAAATTACAAGAAATTTAGGTATCAGTCGAAATTCCATACAAAGAATGCAGAGAACGGTTGGACTTAAAGCATTTAAAAGGATCCGTGTTTCAAGACGTGACAGCAATGTAAAAGCTAAAAGAAAAATTTGTTGTAGAAAATTACTTGATAGATTTTTATCCAATGATGTTAAAAAATAGTTTTTACAGATAAAAAAAATTTCACCATCGAGATTGCTCGAAACTTCCGGAACGATGTTGTTTATGGTCGCCATAAGAAAGACATTCCTCCCTCGAGACTTTACCACCAGACAAGTCGGTTTTCCAAAAAAATCATGGTATTAGCAGGTGTATCGTGGGATGGAAAGACGAAAATCATCTTAGAGGAGAATCTTTTGCCTAAGTGTCAGCGTCTGTATTATGGAAACGATTTCATACTCCAACAAGATGGTGCTACAGCTCATACTCGCAAGTTCACACAGGATTATCTACAACAGAATGTAGTCAACTTCATTGTAAAAAACGACTGACAGAAAAGTTTACAGAAATGCAATTAAAGAAAAAAATACTCGAATGTTGGTACAAAATAACATTAACGGAAATCAGAAAATGTATAATGTCGTGGAAGAAAATATTAAGATTAGTTTGTAAACAGGACGGCGGACATATTGATCATATTTGTTAATAAGATGTGAATAATAAAAATTTTCAGTTTATGATGTTCGTTTTTTCACCATACCTTATTGTTCCTTCAGCTGTGGAAAAGTATTTTATGTAGAGGTCTGAAATTTTTATGATGGCTTATCAATAGATTGAGGTAAAAGTTATGTAAATTTTGGAAGTGTAAACTGCATATTTTTGAAGTTATTGATTCAAATCTCAAGACGTTTTTTGGGCCACCCGATATATATATTATATATATACTATACATTATATATTTTATATATATATATACATTATATTATATGTACAGGGTGGGCCGTAAGTTTCCATACATAGGAAAAATAAACATTTTTTTATGGACAACCATTTTTATTTATATAATATGCTCTACATGGTTGCCATTGTTTTGAAAACACATTTCAATACGTGTTCCCCACTGTTGATGAACACGCATTAGCACAGTTGACGTTATGCTTGTAATGGCGTTGGTGATACGTTTAGATGATTTATGTCTCGTATCTTTTCCTGATACACCATGGCCTTCAAGTGCCCCAAAGATAGAAATCAAGGGGGGTGAGATCTGGGGATCTGGGAGGCCACTCCACAGGACCACGCCGACCAATCCAAGCATCCGGAAACTGCTGATCCAAATACCGACGCACGTGAAGACCATAATTTAAATTTTCCTATGTATGGAAATTTACGGCCCACCCTGTATATATGTGTGTGTGTGTGTATATATATATATTATATATATATATATATATATATATATGCGTGCTTTATTCCCGTGACTGTATGGCAATAACTGTATATATGTATAGTAGCCAATTTATTAATGATGTTGTTTACTGGCCAGTTTGTAGCTTTGTAAGTAAGGGAGTAACTCGGCTGGTCCACAGGGGATGGAGTTGGGGTAAGGCAGGAACGCATCACAAGTGGGGAAGAAAGGAGGCGACGAGAAGGGGGCAGGGGACTGTAGTGAAGTCGATGCGATGCCCGATTAGATTTGTCTCGTGTAAATTTCTCCTCGATGAATGCGCTCCTTGCCGAAGGATGAAAAAAAAACGTCGTTCATGGAAACAAGCAGGAGTAGTGATTCCACGGAATGATGCAAACAGACAGTTGAAGAAGGCAGGGGACCGCCACTTTGTGCCTTGAGGAGTGTCTGTGCTTTGCAGTACCCTCACGTTGTGTGGATGTGTGTGTGTGCTTGCTTGTTTGTTTGAAGAAGGCCTTTTACCTTCCCGTAAGCGTGGGGTGGGGGAAAAACAAACACGTCGTTCTGGATAAAGATTCGCTGGTGACGTATGAATGTCGTCAGGTGAGGTTTTGCTAAATAATTAACCGTACCACGGCCGAAGAGGACCGTTGATATACTTGGGAAAAGAACGTTGGCGGAAGATGCGCAGAAAAACTTTCCGTAGATGCGGGAAACTTGGAGGTGGGGATTCGTCAACCACGCTGAGCACAGCTTGATCCGTTGGGTGGAAAAATGCTCCATGTGGCGAAAGTTTTCAAATTTTCGTTCGTTTCCTTATGCGGAAGAAAACTAAATGGTAATTACAGTTTGTTAATAATGTCACAAAAAAAAAAATGTTTGCACTGATTTCACTTATGCTTTGGCTGGGTATTCGATTTGTCACTCCTTCGGTCACCACTTTATTAATGATGTTGTTTAATGGCCATTTGTAGCTTTGTTTCATGCGTAAATCGGTACTATAAGGAATGATGGTAATTACCGTTAATTGATAATGATTAGTAAGTGAATGTTATTAATGAATGCTTTGGCAGAATTGCCAACGATTATTATATTTTCGTTCTGCCTATAAAGAATGCAGGAAGGTATCTGTTTTGGGTCAAAAAAGTCAATTCCTTAAGATGACAGTAAGCTCCAGTGAGGCATAAATTAATTAGTTGATTGATAGATTCAGTTTTCTTCTTTTATTTAACACAAAATAAATTGATTCGAATGATTTATGAGTGCGACAGAATTGTTGATTGTTTACCTTGGAAATACTGTAATGTGTACACTTGAATTAATGCTTACAATATGACAATTAATAACGCGCGGCATTGATGAGCTTTATATAAAGTTAATTGTTGTAAGATTAAAGGGCCAATGAGGCCTTGCACGAATGATGTTTACATGATGGTAACGCGTGGATCACTGAGGTTGGTGTTCGAAGAGTGAAGGTGGAGGCGTCTTGGTGTCCCTGTAACAAGGTTAAGAGGCGATAGACAAGGCATGTCCTCATGCCTTGAGTGAAACCTCGCGATGTGACGTCATCTTAGTCTTGCTTGTTATGACGTCATCTTTGTTGAGTTTGGTTTGATGAGTTATATCGCATTGTTGATGGCATGTTGCTAAGGTGTTTTGGAATACGTTTCTGTCAGGTCCAGTTGGCCTCTACATATTAAGATAGGTTGATTTTCCGCATTTTTTTAAATATCGACTTTGGACTAGTTGAGATAGTCAGGGCTTAATATGATAATAACTGACAAAACATTTCAGATCCCTAGCTTTAACCGTTTTTTGAGGAAATCGTTTCAAATATCGTCAAAAAATCTTACCGAAAAATACCGCATTTTCGCAATTTTCGGCCGAAAAAATCATGCTATTTTCATAAAAAAATCATGAAAAAAGTTACAATTTTATTGAAAAAAGTAAAAAAAACATGTACAGAGTCAAATAGACACATTTAGATCCCAAGATCATCATAATTTTCACTGTAAGAGCCCTTAGGGCTTTGGGCCAGAATGTGTTTGTGCCTTGATTCGACTCCATAAACAGTATGGGAAGTTTCAGATGTCAGCTTCACGGCCCTTTCAACACTCTGAGAATGTGAAGGCAGATCAGGCAGCTCCAGCTTGGTGCCATTCAGCAATGCTTCTTGAAACTCCTGGTCAGAAAAGTCTTCTGTGAGAGCAGGTTCACAGATGCCACTTTGAGAAAGGTTGATTAGTTCTGACCAGTGGGTAGCTTCAATGTTGATGGCTGTGATCTTCAGCCTCTTCTTGGCTGGCTTCCCACTTCTGAAAGAATAATAATTAATTTATTTTTTATTCCAGTTTAAGATTTAATCCCTATTAGTCTCAGAATTGCTGATTTAAATTAAACTTAAATTAAAAAAAAAACCCGAGTTCTATAAATCCCCATAATCGAATTTTTTTTCAGAAAGAAGGTAAGATTATTTCCATTATCAGAGGGGAAGGGGAAAATTGGGATAAGAAAATGTGAAAAAAAATTCGATTATGGGGATTTATAGAACTCGGGCCTTTTTTTTATTAAATAAATCCCCATAATTTTTTTTTTTTTTCACATTTTTTTAAATTAATAAATGCTTACCTGATGGACAGAATTGTCTTGAGAGCAGCTTCTCTCACTTCCAAGTCATCAGACTTCATCATAAAGTACAGCACATTCTCGGGCAGCAAGGCAAAAGCATTGTACTTCAGGTTCTTGAAAGCAACACCCTGGATTTGTTCAGACTGCTGCTTGATCCTCTGGATCATGTTGAAGATGTACAGCTGCTGATTATGGAACTTGCTGTCCCTTTTGATCTCAAACCAACTGACTGCATACACTTCCACAATGAACTTGATGGCCTGGTAAAGCTTATCCTGTAGTTCTGGAGGGTAAGCACCTCTGGTCCACAGACACATCAATCTAATTGCCAAGTGCAGCTTATGTGCTGTGTTTGACAATTTTCTTTCTTGCACTTCACAGCATTGTCATCACAGGGACAAACAGGTAGCTTACAGGTGCAAGCAGAAATGTCAAAAAGTTTATCCAGCTTTTCCTCCAGATTCTGCTCCTGGACTGTAGAAAGAGATTTCCTGTTTATCTCTTTTGCTTTCTTGAAGCACACTTTATCCACCAATTTCACTACATAATATTCCTCATACAGGGGCAGCCGCGGGTTCACTGCCTGCCAGATCTCAATCACATCCTTTGCTATCATTTTAGCAATATCATAGTCTTTCAAGTCCGGTGGCTGTTTTGGAGGAAATAACTGTACTGAATAACTTGGCGGAGGGTAGGAGGCTCTGTTTTATTCAAAGGGGAAAGCTGGCCACTGAATTTTTTGCACTATCACTTCGAGTTAACACTGCAGTCTTCCGTTTTTTACCCATTTTTATGAAATATCTGAAAATAAACAATTAAATGAACGCATCATAAAATAACTTAATTTAATACACATTTTATAGGTAAATATCATTAAAAAATACAGAATAATACACTAATAAACAGCTATAATGCATTTACAATAAGTTTCAAGCATCGTTTTTTTAAAAAGTCGAATTTTAATTGATTATTTTGATGAAATAAGGTCCGATATTTTGTTTGTTTACATTGCGCGAATGCCGCGCGCGCGATTTTACGCGTAAAATTCGGCAATTTTACAACTTAAAAATAATTAACAATCCTCAAAAAATACAATCATTTTCACAAATATGAGTTGGTGCAACGTTTTTTATACATTAATACCTTTCTATCTAGACTAGTCCAAGATCACAGTTCCAAAATCAACCTACCTACTACTGAGTACTACATATGTATTTGTGTTTAGCCCATATGTCGAGATAGAAAGGGATAGAGAGAGAGCGAGAGGGAGAGACGAGAAAAGACCGTTATTGCTAAAAGTATAGCCAATATGTAGAGAGAGAGAGAGAGAGAGAGAGAGAGAGAGAGAGAGAGAGAAGTCCTAGCCCTATTCAAAAGACCTCTTGAAGGCTTGGGGGATCGTCAGATATCTTTGGCGAGTTTTTATTTATTTTTAAAAGTGTGTATATATATGTAGCGTATCGACAAGAAATAGACCAACAAATCGACAGACATACTTTCTTTCCACGCTACCATAAAACAGTTTGGAACACACGTGGGCAAGAGTCAAACAATGGAGCGTCTATTTCTCCCCAATGGGAGCGAACGAAAACCGTTAACAACTAAAAGACGCGTGGACAAAGCGTCTTAAGAATGAAGTCTACGTCACAGGCCTACGGTATAAAAGGAGTTTCCACTTATACTCACTCTCACTCACCCGTACGCTCACCATCGAACGTCCACCAACCGCTTTCCGGCCCCCTGGCCGGGGGCCACGGCCGCTACTTTCTTCAGGGCCTACAATTTGTCTTCACGTAAGATCTACAGACCACCGGCAGAAGCAATCTTTCGAGGCCCAACCGGAATCACTTCGGGCCTGCGGTTTGCCGGGTCGGCCTTCAAGTTTCTCCACGTTCCTCGAGATATCTTCCGCACCACAGGCCTACGCCTGCAATATCACAAGGCCAGCCTGCACCTCGAGAAGTAACATCACCTCAGGCCTCCACGAAGCCTACATCCATCATCTCAAGAGGCTTAACGGACAACGACAACTAGAATCTGCGTAATAGGTTTGTCTTCAACCCGCCTTCAGCAAAGGTTACGTCACCATAAGATAAGTACCCCCTTTCCTAAGTACTCTTGTGAAGCCTACATTAGCCTACCGCCGAACGGTAGGCTATACTCCCAAATTGTGTATTTACGCGTTCCAACTGACTCTCATGAAAGAACGCAGTAGGCCTATCATCCAATTCAAGTGTCATTTCAATACCGTTATTTCCGCGTATCATCCGTCATTATGTTCAAGTCATATTTGTGTGTTAAATATTCTCTTGACGTAATCATTTAACATCACATGATGTTCTTATATAAATGATACTGTGTAAGCATTTCAATCCATTATTATTAGGCCACATCAATTATTCTATGTGCATCCATGCAATCATTTAGCCTACTTAATCAGTGTCATGTTTTTCCATTCAATGTACCAAACGCACGTGCATTCTTTATATCATTAACTAGGCCTATTCAATGTTACATGTCGCATGCCATTTACATACCATCGATGAGTATTACATTATTTATTACGTGTCAATTAAGCTATTAACATTTCATCTTATTAGCTAAGCCTATGCCATAAGCATAACGTAAAACTACCAATTAATTACTGTCAATTCTTTGTTATATCACAGTGAATAAAATAACGGATTTATTTTCATAATAAACTACAAAAGTAAGGTGTCTTTCATCACCTTAATATTAATTTGCTTTGGGCGTAAACCAAAGCTGGTGACCTCGCTGCCATTTCGGTCACTTCCACTATATATATATATATATATATATATATATATATAAATGATACGCGGTGCGTTATTCACGTGACTGTATAGCAATAACTGTATATGTGTACCATGGTTGTGTTTAGCCCGCTTACGCCATACGAGTGGTTGCCTTCTAAGCCAAATGGCTATGCTTCTAAAGATTTTATTTGTATGTATGTGTGTGACGGGGGAGTTCGACTGGATGTATTCTCTGGCTGTTTCAGCTGGCGGGGTTCGGAAGCCGACCAAGAAGGCCACATTTTACTTTAAGAATTTGTTGTGAGAGGAGATGCCGCTCCAGTTAGCCTATATAATATATATGTATATATAAGTCACTAAACTAAAGCGACTGGCTGTATTCTCTGGCTGCTTACCTTCTAAAGCAGCGGTTCTCGTACTTTTTCTTCTTCAGCACACCTTGAATTCTTTCATTGGATTTTCTGGATTTTCGAGAGAGATAGAGGATTTTTACTTCCTTTACGACCGTGTGACTCGAGGCCGTTTGTTAATCGTATATAAAATTAAAAGGGTTATATTTTCAGGACTCCTTCGCGCAGAGCCGGATTTAGACGTGTGGAGGCCCCCCTACCTTAGGGGAAGACATAATTGAAGTCATCCATAAGATTCATAATATAATTAAAATACATACACTTTCAAAACATCGTGCACTCTTGTGTCTGTCCATTCCACTCATTTCTGCAAAAAATGAAAGCCTCGGGTTACTCGGGTATTCCATTATAGTGAGAGTAGGCCTAAAAGAGTAATAAAAACAAAATAATAATCAGTACACAACAAATAGTAATTGGTAAAAGTTTATGTACTACAGTGGTATTGGATGCGTGTGTTTTTTTGTTGATCATCTATCGGGTTTTTCTAGTTTCGGGTTTTTTCTATTTTGATAATGGCTTGTCAATATGTGGAGGCCCCCAAGATGTGGAGGCCCATGGGCAGCTGCCCACTTTGCCCACTCCTAAATCCGGCCCTGCCTTCGCGTACCCCCTAAGATTACTTCGCGTACCCCAGTTTGAAAACCACTGCTCTAAAGAAACTGCCTGACAGCCGATTACGCCATACGATTGGCTGGCTTCTTTGCCAAATGGCTGTGATGCTAAATCCCCCACGACGGCTTGTGAAGATTCCATTATGCGCTGCGACATGCCCACGAAAAGATTCTCTCTCTCTCTCTCTCCTTCTTGTGTTTTATTACCGTTGTTAGGTTAGGTTACCCACTGTCCCTTTGGAGGGTCTAGTCCCGGCCCTCTTCATGCATAACCCCCCACTCTCCTCCCTTGTTAGGTTAGGTTACCCTCTCTCCCTTCATGCATACCCCCTCTCCCCCTTGGAGGGTCTAGCCCCGGCCTTTTTCATGCATAACCCCCTCTCCCCCCTTGGAGGGTCTAATCCCACCTCCCTTTTTGCATAACCCCTCTCCCCTTTGGAGGGTCTAACCTCTCTCCCTCCTTGGACGGTCTAACCCCCACCCCCTTGTTGCATAACCCCTTCTCCCCCTTAGATGGTATAACCCATACCTTGTTGCATGCATTGTTGCAATTATTGACCATGTTGTATGCAATTGGTTTGCACTCGACATTTTTGCAGAGAATACTACGGCCTCTATTACAGTCCCCTTTAATATACCCAATCCTTGATGTTTAAAGTATATGTATATGTATATATTTACATAGGGGCTTTACAGGACTTTTCAGATCAACTGTGCATAAAAAATAAATCATAATTATAATATAAATTGATGTTAAAATCGTACTAGGATTAATAATGTAAACTGTATAACTTGTCTCACTTCTTGTCTTTACTATTAATTCTTAATAGCGTGCCCCGGTACATCAGTACCGCACGTTTCATACCTATTATTATGATTATTAAGATTAAAAATATAATGCTTACATAATTAATTTCTCATTTCACCTATAAGTTTATTTATATGTACTAAAAAATTACCCTTACTCATAATATTTATATAGGCAAATCATAACTACACCCATGAAGTGCGTGATTTATCTTATAATTAATGTGAGAGCCCAGTAAAGCCTAAAACTTTAAGGCTAAATTAAACAGGAAAAATAAATATCAATAGTTTAATTAGCAATTGCATGTTCTATGCTAAAATTATTGTAATAATTGTAATATTGTAATATTTATTTTTACAAACAAGGTGAATTGATTGAGAAGAAAGAGTAATACGGATTATTATTATTATTATTAACTTAATTTATTTTTAAATATATTTAATATAATTCGTTTTATTAATTTTATTTTTTCAGGCATATCTGACCATTTAGAGATAGCAACAAGTCCAAACCTTTGACTCGACTTCAAATGTACCACAGAAACTTCATCATTGCCTGCCTATCACTTTTCTCAAGGTAATCAATTTAACCTAGACTGACAACCAATCACTTCCTAACGACCGTCAGGTGTTTGACTCGAAGTCATGAGCAGGACGCATGAAAAGTAATTTCAAACGCACCATCTTTATTGCCTTGTTTTGCATCAGTAAAATAGATTCTAATGCCAGAAATTTTTATATTTTTCTTCTCTTCTTCTTCTTCTTCTTCTTCTGATTATTATTATATGTGTAAGTTTTCAATTCTCAGGATTCGTAAATTCTTTCTGGAGTCAGATAAAGAGGAATAGTTAAAATGTATAAATATATTAATAATGATGCAACAGGACCGGTCCGCACCGGTCCAGCCCACTATCTTTAATTTTTACAGGTATAAAGTTGTATTTACATACTGTAGTTCCTTCTACCTTTCAGTCGTTCCTCCCAAGTACACTTGAATCTGTCATTCTCTTTGTCTATCGGCACACTTGCTTATCTATCTTGTATACCTGTTTTCCTTCTGCCTTTGTCAATTTATCCTATTTTGTTACTGTCTTATTACATTCTTATTGTACATTATAGGGTGGCCCACTTTTTAATTTTTTTTTAAAAGTATAGGTGATCGTGTTTTTCCCCATTATTTGGCACTATACTAGCACATTGGTACCATTTTTACAAAAATTGATCAATATTTAGGGGTCTCGCATCGACCTTGAAATTACTAGTTTTTTTTTAAATGCGTACTTTTTAACTTTTTACTGAATCAAGATAAATCATTAAGTAGGGATGTTTTCTGAATCCTCTTAATGAGGGAAGTCGTTTGGTGTGCCTGCCAATGTCATACGACTAACGGTTTAAAGGTTGTGCCTGTATACAGGTAATACCAATGTGCTAGTATAGTGCCAAATAATGGGAAAAATCACGATCACCTATATACTTTTCAAAAAAATGAGTCACCATACCCGGGCGGAATGTATAATGTATATAGGTAATTAGAAAATGCACTATGCCTGTGCCAGGTACCTAACCTATTTCCTTTTTTGCAGATCATAACATTTTGAAATTCTGTCTGAGTTCCTCATCCTTTGCCATGGACAAATCGATGGCAACCATAACTGGAAGAACTCTTGAAGTTACAAATAGAGAGTCATCAAAAGGAAAGGCGAAAATAACATCGCTACCTTCTCTAAGATCGGCCTCGGACATTTTTTTAGTTGGCCAACCGTCGTCCTCCATCAGTGGTAGCAAATTGCCAACAACACGGCAGGTTTTGCAATACTTCTTCAGTGTTGTCCAGTACACTGCTAACAGGAAAGACGCACTCAAAGAAACCGAAACAACGTCTTAAAGTTTTGGAACATGGCCCGCATTAAAACAATCACAAAGCTCAACTGCGAACGGAAGCTAGAGGCATTGTGGAAAGAGTGGCACTTACTCCAAAAGAGCAGAAAACGAGAAACTGACGCCGGAGGAAAACGGCAGAAGTTTTCGGACAGTGTGGACAAGCTGTGGATATCGGAGCATCTGACGCTGTCGAAGATATAAAGAAGAATCGACTGCTGTCCGACAAGGACAAGAAAGAAGACATTGACTTCTACCTCGATCAACGTGGTCCTCGGGTGGCAACGATGAGCGGGAACGATAAAGTTTCGCTGTAAAAAGAAAGCTACAGGAAGAAGAAAACGTCCTCGCCAGGAGCCGCAAACCTCAAAGTGTGCATACGAAACCGGAGATGAGACCATGGAGAATGATGATACTGGCATGTCAGGAGAGTCGGAGACAGAACTAGCGTTCCCCTGCCGAAAGAGCCAAGTGTGTCTGTCAATCTCCTCGCCGCATCCTTAATGCACCTGCTGTCATGGAAGTGGCTGATCGTTTCCGCATGTCCAATAATCAGGTGCGTATTGTGTATAGTATTCATCGATAGCGTCAGTTTTAAAGTGTCCCGTAACCCACATGTATTCTTGACAGTTTTCCTTTCCACTTTCCATTCTCTACATAGGTAGTAAGCATTGTGGCTGCTATCACACGTTCGGCGGATCCACCAGCAGACCTCAATCAGTTCAGCATCTCGAAAGAAACGGCTCGCCGGGGAAGAGTGTCACATCGCCGTGAAGTGGCGACGGCTGTGAAGGACTCCTTCACGCCACCGAGGCACACTGTTGTCCACTGGGATGGCAAAATGGTCAAGGTCAGTTGATTAAGTTTTCATAGCTATCAATTTAGTAATGAGATTCATGAAGCATAATGTCAATTAAAAAGAGAACTGAATGTGAACAAAAATAGGTTACTTTACAACCATGAAATTGAAATATATGGCATGTGTTTCAGAACTTCCTTGGAACGGCGGAGCACCGCCAAGCAATTCTCATCTCCGGGGCTCCTCATTGCACAGAAGGAAAGTTGCTGTCAGTCCCAGCTGTTGCTGACGGCACCGGACTGTCGCAGGCGCGGGCAACCATACATGCTCTCGAAGATTGGGGATGTGAGGAGAGCGTCATCGGACTCTGCTTCGACACCACTTCCACCAACACGGGGAGGGTGCAGGGTGCAGTTGTCCGGCTGGAAAACATGCTCGGGCGACCGCTACTCCAGCTGGGATGCCGTCATCACGTCCTAGAGCTTATCGTGGGGGCAGTAGCCGTTACCCTACTCGGAAGGACTACGGCACCAACTGATCCTTTGTTTCAGCAGTTGAAGAGAAGGTTAGTTCATTTTTGTGCAAGGTAAAGTTAGGACACACATGATATTCCACTAGTTTATAAAACAGCAAGCCAAACCGGAACTTCAGAGTTTTCTCACACAATTTTCTTATTATTTTTGAAGATGGGACGAGCTCGATCTCTCGACCTACTGCAAGTTGCAGGTCGAGAATCTGGCGGAGAGTACGTGGCTAATAGAACTCCGGGACTCGGCGGTCAGTTTCCTGAGCACAGCTTCTGGTTTCGTCAGAGACGATTACCGGAAAGTGGCAGAGATCACGCTCCTGGTACTCGGGACACAACCACGCCGTGGCATTTACCTCATGCGCCCAGGAGCCTACCACCACGCAAGATGGATGGCTAAAGTTAGTATTTTCAAACAAAAATAATCTAGAGATAAGTTTAAATGTTTTTCAAAGATAAGCATTTCATTATAACGCAAACAAAGTAATTGGTAACAATAAACCTGTCTTACTTACAATGGTGCCTATTCTGTTTCAGGTCATCTACTACACAAAACTGCTGATGTTCAGTAGGCAGCTGGAGCTCGACGCCGAGCTGGTCGATGTTAGAAAATCTAGAAGAGGAAGAACCATTGTTGTCCCAAGGCGATATGATGACTAAGCTGATTGATGCAGCATTGCTTGTATATATTAAGTTAAGGTGTATATATATCCATCTCATAATTGTAAGGTTAGTGAAAAATTCACTTAATAAGAGCTAGCATTTTTGGGCTCTTGTGGCATCAGTGTTTGGGACGCTGGTGGCATCATTTTAGGGCTCTGCGCGTCTTTTTTACTCGTTTGTGGGATGTCGTACGTACAGGGTGTGGTCTGATAGAGATTAGAGAGCTCTCTTGCAATTCAGTTTGGTTGTGTAGATACAAGATTGTTGCATCGTGCAATAGTCCAGGTTGCGTTGTTGTTGCAAGGTTGAGAAAGAAGACCATAAATAGTACCCTTTTGTTTATATTAAATTCATGTAACAAAGGTCTAAGGTAGGCCCGCATCGAGTCAGCAACCCTGAGGTTACCCTGAGGTAGGACCTAATAGGATCTCAAATCCGTAAGTTTTAATTTAGCTTAACTTGGGCTTCAGATAGAACTGGCCCTTTAGAATTTGGCCGTTCACGGCTCAGCTGGGATTTTGAACCCAACAAATAAATAAAATAACATGGTCCTTCAGAACCGGATTCTACCCCAAGACTGAGTCAGTGACTATTTTTCGGCAAAGTTCTGATTGTGCAAATTGTAGCCCAAGTTAGGCCTAGACGGGTTGAGTATTATTGAGTTAAGGTCCCAGGGTAGAAAGTTTGGTCGCCCAATTGCGAAACTTGCCAGTCGTCTGTCGTTGTTTTGGCCTACATTTTACCGGTTTGGTTAATTTTGGGTTATTATTGAATTAAGGTCCCAGGGTAGAAAGTTTGGTTGCCCAATTGCGAAACTTGGCCAGTCGTCTGTCGTTGTTTTGGCCTACATTTTACCGGTTTGGTTAATTTTGGGTTATTATTGAATTATGGTCCCAGGGTAAAAAGTTTGGTCGCCCAATTGCGAAACTTGGCCAGTCGTCTGTCGTTGTTTTGGCCTACATTTTACCGGTTTGGTTAATTTTGGGTTATTATTGAATTAAGGTCCCAGGGTAGAAAGTTTGGTTGCCCAATTGCGAAACTTGGCCAGTCGTCTGTCGTTGTTTTGGCCTACATTTTACCGGTTTGGTTAATTTTGGGTTATTATTGAATTATGGTCCCAGGGTAAAAAGTTTGGTCGCCCAATTGCGAAACTTGGCCAGTCGTCTGTCGTTGTTTTGGCCTACATTTTACCGGTTTGGTTAATTTTGGGTTATTATTGAATTAAGGTCCCAGGGTAGAAAGTTTGGTTGCCCAATTGCGAAACTTGGCCAGTCGTCTGTCGTTGTTTTGGCCTACATTTTACCGGTTTGGTTAATTTTGGGTTATTATTGAATTAAGGTCCCAGGGTAGAAAGTTTGGTTGCCCAATTGCGAAACTTGGCCACTTGTCTGTCGTTGTTTTTGGCCTACATTTACCAGTTTGGTTAATTTGGTTTATTATTCGTAGGCGAAGGTTGCAGACCAGCGCGCCAGTTACTTGGGTGGAAAATTGATATTCCATACTGGTGTTGGTTAGTACCCCACCTAGCAATTCAGTTTACTTGAAAGTAAAATTTGCGTTTGATCAGTTCGGTTAAGTATTTCTGCCAATTCAGCTTATTTGGCATTGAGCCCAATTGTTGTTTGCATTGAAGATGAGTGCATCTGAATTGAACAAATTTATAAAAAGGAGAAGCGCCTACAAAGGTCTAATTACAAAGGTCATTGCCACTATAGATTCTGCCATAGAGCAAGAGGATTTACGCTTAGTGACTGCGCAGCTTTCCATATTAGAAACTAAAAAGGTTGCTCTAAGTGAGGTAAATGTTAAAATTGAGGCTCTTATAGAAGAGGATGAAATAGAAAATAACATAATTTACTTTGAAGAAATTATTGATGATATAATTAACGTAGGCCTCCGAGCAAAAGAGTTTAGTAGCTCAGTACAGTTAGAGACCAGGTCTGATAATGAAACACAACACTCAACAAATGATGTTTGTGAAGTTAAGGTTAACAGATCTGTAGTTCAATTACCGAGGCTTGTACTCAAAACATTTTCTGGGAGTATTCAGGAATGGCAAGGATGGGCAGACAGTTTTCAATCAGCAGTTCATTCTAGTCAAGTGTTAAGTGCCGTGGAGAAGTTTAATTATTTGCGGTCCCTCTTGGAAGGGGAGGCAGCAAATACTATAGCAGGATTAGCATTAACAGAGGCTAATTATAATGTGGCTTGGGATATATTAAAGAAACGGTTTGGTAAGCCAGAGATCTTAATTAAAAGCCACCTCCGTGCACTTTTAGCTATACCTCCTGTTAATAATCCTAATAGTGTTAAGGAGTTACGGCAGTTATATGATGAATTTGAAATTAGAACTAGGTCCCTGGACAACTTGGGTGTAGGAATGGAAAAGTATGGTATAATGTTGGTTCCTACACTGGAGTCTAAATTGCCTAGCTCAATTTTGCTTGAATTAAGTAGGGGACACTCTGCAGAACATGTGTACATCCCCCTTCAGCAGATGTTAAGTCTTTTAGGCACAGAATTAGCAACGAGAGGGAGTTGAGTTTGCACAGTGGGATGGTAAACAAGGGGACAAAGGCAGGCACAGCACCAAAGTTTCCACAAAAAGGAATAGCCCAGGTACAGTGTCAGCTCTACATGCCTCCTCTGAGAATAAATTAAAGGGAATCAAGGAATGCATATTTTGCGAAGGCAACCACAAGTCATATAAATGTGAGGTGGCTGAGGCCTTACCCTTTGAGGAGAGAAAGGACAGGGTAACTAAGTCCACAGCATGTTTTAAATGTTTTTTGAAAGGTCATAGAGCAAGGTTTTGTAAGTTTAAAATTTTGTGCAAAAAATGTCATGGTAGGCATCAGCCATTATTGTGTGAAAACACTCTTAGTAGGCCTACCCCAGAATTAGAGACATCAGTGGCACATGCCACTGCTATGCAAGGGAGTAAAAGTAAAGGGGGATTATTGCAAACAACTGCAGCCTTATTAATTGGGAATGAGGGAGAAGCTACTGTAAGAGTGTTGTTTGATAGTGGTAGCCAGTGTAGTTTTATTAAGACCAGAATTTCCAGAAAATTGAAGTTTAAAGAACTTAAGAGGGAAAATTTAAGAATTTCTGGGTTTGGGGGTTCCGTTCAAAACCGAACCAAATTTAAGAAGGTAGAAGTTCTGGTTAAAGGGTTGTTACCGCAAAGTCCCACTATCAAGGTCCAAGCTGTAGAGATTGAGGAACTTTGTGCTCCAGTCACTACTTGTTTAGATATGGCATGTGTCCAAGAATTGCAAGTTAAAGGAATTAATTTGGGCAATAATAAGTTTGAGGGAACAGAAGATATTAGTCTTTTGATTGGAGCTGACTATTATTGGGACTTCATCACTGGTAATATTGTCCGTACATCTCAAGGCCCGGTAGCTATTGAAAGTAAGCTAGGCTGGATGCTACATGGTAGTTATTGCAATGAAATGGAAGTTAAGGTTCTTTTTGTTAAGATTGAGGAGAACAGCCATGGTCTGGAAAGGCATTTGAAAGCGTTTTGGGAACTTGAATCTATTGGCATAAAGGACAACCAGGCAAGTACAGTGAACAATGATGTTTTAGAGCAATTTGAAAAAGGGATTGGGTTTAGAGATGGTTGCTATGAAGTTGGCCTACCATGGAAGGATTCTTGCAAACCCGGTTCAAACTTTCAGCTAGCTAATCGGAGGTTGGAGACTTCATTGTACAGGCTAAGAAAAAATGAGGAGTTGTTAATTGAATACGATGAGGCCATCCTAAGTTATGTAAAGGAGGGCTATGCTGAAAGGGTGCAAGGTGAGCTGGTGAGCCAGGAGGCACATTATCTGCCACACCATGCAGTGGTACGGCGAGACAAAACTACCACCAAACTGAGGGTAGTTTTTGATGGCTCAGCCAAACACAAAGGTGGTGTGTCCTTGAATGACTGTTTGGATGCTGGGCCAATTTAAATGCAGATTTATTTTCCTTGTTACTGAGATTCAGGTTTGGTAGAGTAGCATTGACTGCATATGTGAAGCAAGCCTTTTTGCGGATAAAGTTAAAACCAGAGGACAGAGATGCAGTAAGGTATCTGTGGGTGGATGCGAAAGACTTGTTGGAAAATGAACCTAAGGTTCAAGCATATAGAATGAAGTCAGTGTTGTTTGGCCTCAGCTCTAGTCCATTTCTGTTGGCAGCTACTATGCAGTACCATTTTAAGAAAATTCTGAAGTCTATCCTAACACTATTGAACACAAGGAAAAATTTTTATGTTGATGATTTGCTGTGTTCCGTGGATAATACAGAAATGGCTAAACAGATATTCATGGAGGCTAGAGCTATAATGAGGGAGGCTGGCATGGAGCTTAGAAAATGGCAGACCAATCATTCGCAATTACAAGAGTTTATGAGTCATTCCTGTGTAGTACCTGATGCAGCAGAAAGTATTGAGGATTCTGGTATTAAGGAGTTGTGGGCAATAGATGCAAAGGTGCTAGGCATTGTTTGGCAGCAAGATGATGATTTGTTTACCTTCAATGGGAAATCTTTAGTAGAGCTGGCTGAGAATGAGACAAGGTGGACAAAACGTACAGCTCTTAGTTTGGTTTCAAAGGTCTTTGATCCTCTTGGATTCCTGGCTCCATTTGTGATAAAGTCAAAAATTTGGTTTCAGAGCCTCTGGGAAATTGGACTTGGTTGGGACCAAGAGTTACTTGATCATATGGTGGTAAAGTGGAAATATTGGTTCAAAGAATTGGCACATCTTGGAGACATTGAAATCCCAAGATGGTACTTTGGAGAGTTGAACAATAGTCCAGACAATTTGGAGCTGCACATCTTTTGTGATGCAAGTGAGGAAGCCTATGCAACTTGTATTTATATAAGAGGCGCATTGCAAGAGGAAGTAAGTTGCAGGTTGGTTGCTGCAAAGAGTAGAGTAGCACCTTTGAAAAGGCTTTCTGTTCCAAGGTTGGAATTGATGGGTGCCGTTATTGCTAGTCGGCTTGCAATTACAGTGCGAAAGTCTTTGGCCCTCTATGAAATTCCAAGCTATTATTGGACAGACTCCACTATAGTTTGGCACTGGTTAAGAAGTCAGGCAAGGAAATGGAAACCATTTGTTGCCAATAGGGTGGAGGAAATTCAAGCGCACACAGATCCCAAGCAATGGAAGCATTGTCCAGGCATCCAAACCCCGCTGATTTACCAACACGAGGAATTTCAGTGAAAGATCTTTCACAGTCAAGTTTGTGGTGGAATGGGCCAGAGTGGCTAAAACTTGGAAGTGAAAACTGGCCTTCTAATCAGCCTATTGTAGGAGAATGCCAGGCTGAAGAAGCATGGGTGAGTGAGGTGAGAAAATGCGCTGTGAACAGTTGTCAAGTTATGCAGCAGGATCCCATATTGAGGCTTGAGGACATTAGCAGTCTGAAAAGATTGTTAAGAGTGACAGCATGGGTATGGAAAACTGATGAGTGGGTAGTTGGGAGGTAACGAAAATGGTTCACTGAGTAGGTAGGTAGTTAATCTAACAATTATTAAATTCCTTTTATGTCAATAACTGGGTGGAAGAAACCAATTGGTTGCTCACCAGAGTTATTCTCCACACTAGTATTTATATACTGTGTGGGAGGAGCGTGCTCGGTAATGGAGATACATTACCGCTCAACCAACCGAGGAATAACCAAGACAACGCTGGTGCAAGAAGCCCCGCGAAGAGGAGAACAAAGGGGGAACGAAAAACGAAGAACGGGGCGAGAGGACGTACCAGCAAAGTACGCTCTCGACAATTACACAACCGGAGAAGGGAGAGACTCCAATAACTAAAAGTAAGTGACTAATTGAGTTTTTAACCCATCAATTTAATCACATTAAATTAAGCTGGGTCAGACAAGTTAGGCCTACATTGTGGCCTAAGACCCAGCATCAACTCATAGCTTAACAAAGGTGAAGGTAGATTGCCCTAACCTAATCTTGTGAGGAATCCTACTGTGGACCTCAATTTATCTGCCCGCTCTGGACCATTTCCGGAATCTCTAGGCTGACCCCTCTAGGCTAGACTTGATCTACTCTATAGTTAGACTGGAGATATAAGGGGTGGGTTAATTGTGGACCAATTCATACAGAGCATTTTTCGCATTGGTGGTCCGTGTGTGGGGAATTTACAAACCTTAACCTTACTTAACAAAAATTGCAGAATTAGGCTAAATGGTCTAGCCTAAGCCTAAGCCTAAGCTAATCAAGCCTAATTAGGTCTACAACTAGGGCCTAACTAGGAAACATTTACATTTAAGGAGTCTCATTCTCTTATAAGCTTAGACCTGAGTGACATAAGTACTTGGGGGGATTAAACCAAATTTAAACTCGACTGTTTTGTCTGTGCTCTCTCTTCTCTGGTAATTTCTTCTTGTCCTCTATTTCATTACGATCCCCAGTTAAACAATTTTGACTTAGACATGGACAGTGCGGAATTGAAAAAGTTAAAAAAGAAAAGGGGGGCAAAGTGGGAGCTGTTACAAAGGCTGTGAACACTTTTAACAATATTACACAACCAGGTAAGGAAAATTTAGAGTGTGTAATTATTAAATTGGAAATTAAAAAGAAGGAAATAATAGCCATTAATGAGAGTATTTCAGAGTTAGTTGAATCCGAAATGGCTGAAGAACAATTGATAGACCTTTACGCTGATGATGATGATCAGGTAAGCTCATTGAACAGCAAATAAGGAGACTACGGTCTCGTTGACTGACTTAACACCAAAAACCTAATTCTGATTTTAATCAAAGTAGGGCTAACCTTCAACAAATTTAAGTGCATGCTAAACCCCTGAGTCACAAGAATTGAGGGCTCAGTTACCCATTTTGCTAGTACCAACATTTGAAGGGGACACGGTACAATTCCCATCTTTCATTGACAAATTTGAGAATTTAATAGGTAATAAACCTTATATTTCAACTGTTGAAAAGTTTAGTTACTTAAACTAGTTCCTTAAAGGCCCAGCCTATAACCTAATAGCCTATTTACCAGCCGTAGGGGATTCATATGAAGTAGCTATTGATCTTTTAAAACGTAATTACATTAATAAAGATTGATTGTATATGAATTATCTCAACAAATTTTTGAATTTGCACCCATAAAAGATAACCATAGTGATATGGAAAATTTTTTATACAAAATTAGAAGCTTATAGGACAACTGGTTAGCAATGAGATAGATATTAAAACTTCATCTTGGCTTATACAAAGCATAGTACTTAGGTGCCTTCCTTCGAGGGTTAAAGATAATTTAATTCTAAAGACGGGGAAAATTATCCTAATTTAGAACAAATAAGAAAACACTTCCCCAATATCCTAACTAATTACAAATTGAGAGATTTTCCAACACATAAGACCCAGACTATGGATAAACCAAAGACTGTTCCCAGAGACAACTAGCTACAGCCAAAACAGACAAAACTTGATACTGTAGAATCAAATGTGACCAACTATAATACACGAACACCTACATTACAGAACTTTAATGTAACTGCTGCCTCAACTTACACACCACATTGCAAATTTTGTGCAAGTAATGAACACAGTAGTACTGGGTGTGACAAATATTCAGACTTTAACCAAAGGGCTAAAAGATGTGAACAGTTGAACCTGTGTAAAAAGTGTACTGGCCAGGGACATTATAAGAAAGACTGTAAATCTAGGTTAAGATTCAAGTGTAAGTTTTGTAAAAGTTTACGACATGTCTCATCAATGTGTGATTCACCAAAGTGTCCAAACAATAGTACTCAAACTCAAAAGATACCTCCCCCAAACAAAGGTAATCAAGAAAATGCCACTTTCATGGGACATTCTGCTTGTTCAAACAATGTAACAAGAAACACTGAGATTCTTTTACCAACTATTACTTTGGACTTAGTGAATAGTGAGGGTAGTACCACTCCAGTGAGATGTCTTATAGACTGTTGTTCTCAACAAACATTTGTTTCAAAAAATGTAGTTAATAAATTGGGTTTGACACCAAACCCGAATGAACAAAACCTCAATATTGCATCCTTTGTTAAGGATAACTCGGACAAAAATAGCTATAAGACAATGACCTGGAACTACATTTAGAAAGTAAATTCAAGAAAATTGAAGCAGTTATTATTTCTAAAGTAGGACAAAACAAACTGGTTATACCCAAACTAGAACAAACCATAAATCATTTGGGAAAAACACTACAAAATAGCTGATAGACATATCACTAACAACACAGTAGCTAACATTGAAATGCTAATAGGGGCAGATTATATTAATCTTATTCATAAGGGCATAGTAGAGATAGGTAATGGTATAGCTATTCAGACTCCATCAGGGATAGCCCTTTGGGTGACCTATCAGAATACAACCTAGACCTAAACCAAAACAGTTCATGACCAACAAATACTATGTGCCTCAACTCAGTCCTACATAACACCTGTAAGAATAGCAACACTTTGAATAATATTATCTCAACTGAGAACATTAATTCATCATTATCAAATGAAACTTTGGATGAGGCAATTCAAACTTTATGGTTGCTAGAATCTGTGGGTATACATGACACAAATCAAACTTCAGAAGATCAGTTAATGGTAGAAAGATTTGAAGACACCATTCAGTGCAAAGACAATAGTTATTTATTGAGTTACCTTGGAAAATAAATTGTCCAACTTTAAGAGACAATCTCAAAGTAGCTAAAGGACATTTATATAAAGTAATGAAAAAACTCAAACAAGATAATAATGTAAAAATATATAATAATGTCTTCAAAGAACAGCTACAGAAAGGCTTCATTGAAGAAGTAACAAATAACCCTTTTAAAAAAGATGGTTGTCATTATTTAACCCACAGGGGGGTTTATCGACAAGATGCCCCAACAACAAAACTCAGAGTAGTATATAACTGTAGCCTCAAAGACAGTGATAAACACAGTTGAATGATTGCTTGATTGAGGGTCCTAATCTCATTTCTGACCTTGTGAAGATCTTACTGAGGTTCAGGTTAGACAAATATGCTGTACAAAGTGACATTTCAAAGGCATTTTTGAGAATAAATCTTAAAAATGAATATGATAAGAACCAACTTAGGTTCTTATGGTTCAAGGATCCATTTGATTTGAATAAAGGGTTCATAACCTATAGATTTAATGTTGTGTTGTTTGGAGCCAATTGCTCACCTAGCCTATTAGCATTGACAATTAGACATCATTTAAACCAGTTTAATAACTCTCTAACATTGAACTTCCTTAAGGAACATTTTTACGTAGACAATCTAATAGGCTCAACGACAACAAAATCTGAATTATCTGAAGTCTATGAACACTCTCAAAACATTATGCAACAAGGTAACTTTGAACTTAGAGAGTGGATTTCAAATGATGAGGATTTAAACAAAAAGATTTTAAAGGATAATAATGGTCTTACTGAGCCATCAGACAGAGTTAAAACTTTAGGTATGAACTGGTATTTGGATGCAACTTCTAACAGTCATGATTCAATCTGTACTAAAGGTTTTAAACTTGATGAGGAAGCAAATACTAAAAGACAAATATTATCAGAGGCTTCCAAAATTTTTGATCCTATGGGTCTATTCCTGCCTTCAACAATAAAATCAAAGATTCTCCTCCAAGAAATTTGGAGGACAAATGTTGGGTGGGATGATCCAATAACAAATGAAAATCAAAAATCTTGGAAGAAGTTAGCTACTGATTTAACAAAAGTGCAGAACATTAAAATTCAAAGGTGCTGTGGGTTTAGGGATAAGCCCCAGAGACTTCATGTGTTTGCTGATGCAAGCACACAAGCTTATGGGTGCTGTGCGTATCTTGTAAGCCCTACAGAAAGTCATCTAATTTATGCAAAAGGGAAAGTTGCACCTCTCAAACCTACCCGAACCATACCTCAATTGGAACTATTGGCTGCTACATTAGCCATTAAAACCATTTCATTGCTTAAGGATGCTTACTATGATGTTTTATAACTCATATCCACGTCTGGCTTGACAGTCAGATTTGTCTTGCCTGGATACGGAATGATAGCATTAATAGTAAGAATATCTTTGTAAGAAATAGGCTAAAAGAAATAGCTGACGCTAATGAAAGCCTACAAGTAAACTTTCACTATGTTCCAACTAAACAGAATCCAGCAGACTTTCTGACCAGAGGTTTATCCTACAAGTTGTTGAAGTCAAACAAAACTTGGTTTATGGGACCTAAGTGGCTCTGTAATACAGACCAATGGCCTGTGGAACAAGTTAACTTGACATTAAATTTAATCTTTTCAAATGAAAAGGTTGAACCAATCACTAATTATGAAAAGTATTCTGATTTCAACAAACTTGTCAGGGTGACAGCCTACTGTTTGAGGTTTGCTCACAACTGTTTAGCTACAATTAACAAACAGCTAAATAAAAACAATCATAATTATACAGAAGTTGCAACCAATACTGGATAGGCCAAGCACAACAAAAAGAGTACAATAAAGAGTTAGAATTCTTAACTAATGGGAAACAAACAAAAGAACCTGTACCATCAGTAGTTGTGGATCTAAACTTGTTCAGAGATGAGGAAGGCCTTCTAAGGTGTAAAGGGAGATTAGACAAATCAAAACTGTCATACAAAAGCAAAAATCCAATCCTTTTACCTAGATTTAGCTATTTGACAACATTAATCATCAGAAAAACACACAATGATGTATATCATATGGGGGTACCACAGACACTAACTACATTAAGAAAAACTTATTGGATACCCAAGGGAAGGATCACTGTTAAAACAGTCCTGAGTGAGTGTGTCACATGTAGGCGTATTCATGCTAGGCCCTATAGGAAACCAAATCCTCCTGCTTTGCCAGAGGAGAGAGTTACTCTCAACAGACCCTTTGAGACTGTAGGCATTGACTATACAGGAGCATTGACTGTAGGGGTGGGTGACACTGAACAAAAAATGTACATTGTACTGTTTACATGTGCTGCCTCACGAGCTGTTTATTTGGATGTTGTGGAGGACCTTACAGCAGAATCTTTTGTTGCTGTCTTTAAGAGATTCTGTGCACGACATTCAGTACCAAAGACAGTTTGGACTGACAATGCTACATATTTCAAAGCTGGTGAACAAGTCATCCACGACTTGTTAAGCAATGAAATCACACAATTATATATACAAAATTCAAACATAAAGTGGAAGTATATTCCGGTTGCCTCTCCTTGGTATGGTTCTATCTGGGAGAGGAATATACAAACAGTAAAGAATTGCTTGAAGAAAGCAAAAAAAGAAAAAAAAACAAATTGGCAAAAAACAGATACACTTATATGGGTTACTCACTCTCCTGGCTGAGATTGAGAACATCATTAACAATAGACCACTCACTTATGTGAGTGACAACATTAATGACCCAGAACCATTAACTCCAAATCATTTGATTCGGGGAGAACAAGTTAGTCTCCTGCCGGACTACAATATAGACTCTTCAGAAGACCCAAACTGGACTCAACGACATGATGAGCTCCAGACTAAGTTACAACATTTAACTAGAGTTAAAGCTCATTTCATTAAACAGTGGAAAACTGAGTACTTGATGGGTCTAAGGGAGAGACATAAACAAATGACTAAGAAGGATTGGTCTGACACAATTAAGGTAGGGGACCTTGTTCTCATACATGACAGTACTCCAAGACAATACTGGCCTCTGGCTAGAGTTTCAGAACTCAGACCAGGGGCAGACGGGGTAACAAGAGTGGTCAAATTAAGGACTTCAACGGGTGACACAACAAGAGACATTTCTCTTTTGTACCCTTTAGAGTCTGGACCCAAAACAATGGACTTTGGAGAACCTTCTCCACTGACAGTAACAACTGGAGACACTGAACTTCCAGTAACTATTCCTTTGACAGTAGGAGTGGTAACGCATCCTACTACAACATTGACAGACACAAGACCTCAGCGACAAACAGCATTAAAGGCGCGACTATTTTTACAACAAAAAATAGATGCTGGGGAATTGTAATTTTATCTTCTAACTTTCATTTTTTCTTTTCTTATGGTAAAGACCATAGACAGTTTCATCCTATGGATGTATATTTTCTCTTCTAATTAAATGCTACACCTTCTCCATGAGAAGGTGAGGATAGGCACTGTTAATCAGATTAACAGGCATTTACAGTTAAATAGTTAGCTAGTCTACACTCAGACAAAAATTGGTGACAATGACACCAAAATTTTTATCTCCCGGGGCCCCCAGTATATGGAAAACTGATGAGTGGGTAGTTGGGAGGTAACGAAAATGGTTCACTGAGTAGGTAGGTAGTTAATCTAACAATTATTAAATTCCTTTTATGTCAATAACTGGGTGGAAGAAACCAATTGGTTGCTCACCAGAGTTATTCTCCACACTAGTATTTATATACTGTGTGGGAGGAGCGTGCTCGGTAATGGAGATACATTACCGCTCAACCAACCGAGGAATAAACCAAGACAACGCTGGTGCAAGAAGCCCCGCGAAGAGGAGAACAAAGGGGAACGAAAACGAAGAACGGGGCGAGAGGACGTACCAGCAAAGTACGCTCTCGACAATTACACAACCGGAGAAGGGAGAGACTCCAATAACTAAAAGTAAGTGACTAATTGAGTTTTTACCCATAATTTAATCACATTAAATTAAGCTGGGTCAGACAAGTTAGGCCTACATTGTGGCCTAAGACCCAGCATCAACTCATAGCTTAACAAAGGTGAAGGTAGATTGCCCTAACCTAATCTTGTGAGGAATCCTACTGTGGACCTCAATTTATCTGCCCGCTCTGGACCATTTCCGGAATCTCTAGGCTGACCCCTCTAGGCTAGACTTGATCTACTCTATAGTTAGACTGGAGATATAAGGGGTGGGTTAATTGTGGACCAATTCATACAGAGCATTTTTCGCATTGTTTTTATTCCTCGGTTGGTTGAGCGGTAATGTATCTCCATTACCGAGCACGCTCCTCCCACACAGTATATAAATACTAGTGTGGAGAATAACTCTGGTGAGCAACCAATTGGTTTCTTCCACCCAGTTATTGACATAAAAGGAATTTAATAATTGTTAGATTAACTACCTACCTACTCAGTGAACCATTTTCGTTACCTCCCAACTACCCACTCATCAGTTTTCCATAATGGGTATATAGATTTACCAACAACATTAAGGGAGAAACAAGAAGGGAAGGAATTCTGAACAGTAATGAGATTCAGCAAGCCAGGAAATACTGGGTGGTATATATGCAGAAGAAAAATTTGGTGAAGAGAGAGAATTGCTCACCAGCCATCCATTACAGGTTCTACCAACACATTCTGCGCTCAAGGGTTTGGATGTGTTTTTGGATCAGGATTTATTGAGAGTAGGAGGTAGACTACAGTTTTCTGGGCTTCCAGAGGAGAAAAGACATCCAATTTTGCTACCTTCTGGGGGGCACTTTGTGGGCCTTTTGATCCTGGATACTCATCATAAGCTGTTACATGCGGGAGTTAGAGAAGTGATAATAGAGATTAGACAACAATTTTGGATTCCCAAAATTAGACAAGTAGTAAAAAAGGTCTTGCATAAATGTGTGGTTTGCAAGCGTTGTAGTGCAAAGCCTTATTATGAAAAGGTGGCTCCACTTCCAAGAGAACGGTGTGTCTATACTGCCCCATTTGATGTAGTGGGAGTAGACTTTGCAGGGCCAGTCTATGTGTATGAGCGAGGGGAGTCTAACAAAGGTTATATATGTCTTTTCACCTGTGCTACCACCAGAGCAATCCATTTGGAGTTGGTAAGCAACTTAAGTAGTGATGTATTTCTTTTGGCCTTTAAAAGGTTTGTGAACAGAAGGGGTTTCCCAAATAAAATCATATCGGATAATGCAAAAACCTTCAAAAAGGCTGCAAAGGAACTCCAAGAAATTTGGTCCTTGCTAAAAGAGGAAGGATTCCAATCCTACTTTTCACACCAAGGGGTACAGTGGGAGTTTATTGTTGAGAGAGCACCATGGTGGGGAGGATTTTGGGAAAGGCTAGTGAGAAGTGTAAAGTGTCCATTAAAGAAACTTTAGCTAATGCTCATTTGAGCAAAGAAGAATTCTGCACTGTTTTATGTGAAGTAGAAGCAATGGTGAACAGTAGGCCTATCACTTTTGTTTACAACAGTATGCAGGATACAGAGCCATTGACACCAAATCATTTTCTTTGTGGTAAACGATTAACATCAAGCCCCAGTGTGCCAGAAGACTTGCAGCCTATCCAGAGCACTCAAGGAGAGTTAACCAGACGGTTCAGGTACCTTGAAGAGCTACAAGATCAGTTATGGAAGAGGTGGCAGATGGAATACTTGCCAGAACTCAATTATTACCCATCAGGCAAGGTAAAGGGCTCCAATGCAAATTGTATCAAGGTGGGAGACGTGGTAATGATTGGGGATGAAAGACCAAGGCAATGCTGGAAGCTTGGCATAATTGAAGAGTTGTTTGTTGGCAAAGACAATTTAGTTAGGTCTGCACTGGTAAAGACTTCAGGAGGAAAGTTAAAGAGACCTATACAAAAACTCTATGCTTTAGAAATCAGCAAAAACACAGATAGTCAAGATGAAACATTTGAGTTACAGCCTCATGGAGAAGGCTTGGCTAACCTTGCGGAAGGTAACGACAACAATGCCTCTTCGGTGGGGAGTGTTAGAAAATCTAGAAGAAGAAGAACCATTGTTGTCCCAAGGCGATATGATGACTAAGCTGATTGATGCAGCATTGCTTGTATATATTAAGTTAAGGTGTATATATATCCATCTCATAATTGTAAGGTTAGTGAAAAATTCACTTAATAAGAGCTAGCATTTTTGGGCTCTTGTGGCATCAGTGTTTGGGACGCTGGTGGCATCATTTTGGGGCGCTGTGCGTCTTTTCTACTCGTTTGTGGGATGTCGTACGTACAGGGTGTGGTCTGATAGAGATTAGAGAGCTCTCTTGCAATTCAGTTTGGTTGTGTAGATACAAGATTGTTGCATCGTGCAATAGTCCAGGTTGCGTTGTTGTTGCAAGGTTGAGAAAGAAGACCATAAATAGTACCCCTTTTGTTTATATTAAATTCATGTAACAAAGGTCTAAGGTAGGCCCGCATCGAGTCAGCAACCCTGAGGTTACCCTGAGGTAGGACCTAATAGGATCTCAAATCCGTAAGTTTTAATTTAGCTTAACTTGGGCTTCAGATAGAACTGGCCCTTTAGAATTTGGCCGTTCACGGCTCAGCTGGGATTTTGAACCCAACAAATAAATAAAATAACAGTCGACAAACTGCACAGGATCGTGGTGTTCATCGCTCTTCTGTACGTACCAGCTTGGTTGGCGGCCCCTGTAGCAGCTGATGCGCCGTTGAATGACCTGGTACTATACCAGCGTTTTCTGAGGTATAGGGCAGTGGACCGCGAGGTGGCAGAAGCGTCACTGGCAGTGATGAGGCGGCACTTCTGGTATCTGAGGCCTCAGACCGTCATCTTCGCTCTATGCAGCAACAAGGTGGATGGCACTGTGAAGCAACAGATGGCAGAGAAGCTGTCCCACCTCCCTGTACCCAAAGACTTCACATACGAGAACGTCTCAGTCGACGAGATGACGCTACTCCCCGACCTGATCGACGAGTCCTCCTGGTTCTTATTTGCAGGTCTGAAGATGTATGGGTCTTCGTGGCTCACCCTGCCAACTGATAAGTGGGACGAGAACGAGGACTTTTGTCGTCTGAAGGATGTGATCTCTAATCTCCAGGTCACCAATGACGTCGCTGAAAGAGGAGTCCAACTGATACAAGACTATGCGAACACGGTCACAAAGGACGAGGCACAGCTGCAGGATCTTCTGCAAGTGGTGGAAAAGAACCGGAAAGAGCTCGGCGACTTCAAGAAGTCATCACTCGCCACGATGACATAGCACAGAGGGACGACATTGCAGCCAGTGACTTGTGATAGTGGTCAATACAATGCAAAAGTGATTGTTTAAGTTATTGTTTCTTTCTTCCTTATTTGTCTGCTATTTGCTGATTTTTCTGAAAAGTATAGGTGATCGTGGTTTTTCCCATTATTTGGCACTATACTAGCACATTGGTATTACCTGTATACAGGCACAACTTTTAAACCGTTAGTCGTATGACATTGGAAGGCACACCAAACGACTTCTCTCATCAAGAGGATTCAGAAAACATCCCTACTTAATGATTTATCTTGATTCAGTAAAAAGTTAAAAAGTATGCATTTAAAAAAAAACCTCGTAATTTCAAGGTCGATGCGAGACCCCTAAATATTGATCAATTTTTGTAAAAATGGTACCAATGTGCTAGTATAGTGCCAAATAATGGAAAAACTACGATAACCTATACTTTTAAAAAAAAATTGAAAAGTGGGCCACCCTATAATGTACAAGCGTACAGTCAGGGGCGGATCCAGAGCACAATTTGGGGGGGGGGGGGGGGTCACCTTCCAAAACCTGAGATTATATACATTGGAAGGCAACGGGTGTGACAGAATTGCCAACGATTATCACAGCTTCGTTCTGCCTATAAAGAATGCAGGAAGGTATCTGTTTTGGGTCAAAAAAGTCAGTTCCTTAAGATGACAGTAAGCTCTAGTGAGGCATAAAATTAGCGCAACAACATTTACATTACTATTTTATTAAGCATCATTATTAGCGTTCCTTTATAACTTATATATTTACACTTACTAAAATTGTCCAAAGGAAAGCAACAGCGATTATTTTTGTAAGATGCTTCACTCTAATTTTATATTGTCTCTTCTTTATTTTCTTTACCTTTAAGGTTTAGAGACCTCATGGTTTGGGGGGGCGGCGATCGCCCCCTCTCCCTCCCCTAAATCCGACCCTGTGTACAGTATGGGGAATACTTCAAGGAAATGATTTACGAACAACGAAGAAAGGGTATGGTCATTATTATTTTGCATACTTCGTTATGATCTTTTGTTTCTGGAGAACTTATTTAATGCCTTTTAGACTTTGGTTTGGGGCATTTTGGCAATAACACAGTGAAGAAGTCTCTGAAAGACAGATTGGCATGCCCTCTGATAATAAGCCTACTGATTAACCGAGTGGAATCACTAAGTATTCCTCAATGAAATATTTTAATGAAGTGAACTAAATAATTGTTAGATGAATAGACTAATAAAAGGTGATGTCATAAAGGTGTCCTTCTCATGCCCTCGATTTAAACACCAGACGGTCGTGAGAAAATGATTCGCTGAAAATACTAACCTTGAGGAAAATGAGGCTGTGAGAGGGAACTTCACCAGTTTATTTGAAGTCAAGCTCTATTAGGGTTCGGATTGCATCGTTCTCTAAGCGGTGAGACACGCATTAAAAAATGGAATTCATACAGTATAATAAGTTATATGAAGTACATGTAATTAATTAATTAATTAAAACTAATAGGAAGCAGTTTTTAAGGAATTATATATAACAATATATAAAATAAAATAAAATAAAAGTCAGAACATATAAAATAAATAAAATAAAATAAAAGTCAGAACATATAAAATAAATAAAATAAAATAAAATAAAAATAAAAAATAAAAATAGCTATATAAAATTCTCACAAACCATTGTTGGGGTAAAGGGTAAGGGGACGAATCCAGGAGGGGAAAGGGGTCAGATCTCCGTGGCAAAAGGGAGATGATGTTGCAACGTGGTGGAAGGGGATGTAATTGCAACTACATCGGAGAGGGTAAATAGATTTGTACCACTTGCAACATTTCATACAACACTCGTAATCTAACTGAATTTACCTATACTACTGATAAAAAGACATTTCATTATCTACGTACATCTTTGTAACTACAAGGAAGTTGTTTTAGATTTATTTAAATTACAAGACTAATAACTTAATTATATTGAAGCTAGAATCTCTTCCAAAGATGTTTTTTCTGCCCTATCTCAGTAACACACACAAAGAAAATAGTCATTTACACAAAAAATCTCATTTACACTAAAAATCTTTTCCATCTTAGTTGTGGTTAATATTCTAAAGTTGAAAATAGTGTGGCATAAATATTTATTTCATAGTTTATGTAAAAATGCCATTTACAAAATATACATGCGCAGTATGTTTCTTTCAGTTTACCTGCAATATACAGAGTCATGCAAGAAGTAAATAGACACCCTTAATTTTATGGTAAAATGTATGCATCCAATATTTTTTGCCATTATTATGACTAATATTCGTTTCCTACATTTCTATCCTTGAAGAAGGACTTATGCCAATATTCTCAAGTGGTCAAATTGAAAAAGACAGCTGCCTGTTCATGGAAGATGGAGCCCCATGCCACACTGCAAAAAAGACGAAAGAATGGGAGGAGCGAAATGGTATCAAACGACTTCCTTGGCCGAGTCAGTCCCCTGACATGAACCCCATAGAACACGTGTGGGCAATACTAGACAAGACTTTACGTAAAAAGCCCAAAAAACCAGCAACACGATCAGAATTGTTGAATCTTTTACGCCAAACATGGTTAGAAATACCTCAAGCTACAATTTCAGAACTCATTAATTCTATGCCTAGGCGAGTTGCTGCTCTTAAAGCAGCTAAAGGAATGTCAACAAAGTATTAATAGCTAAACTTTAATTGTTCAAAAATTAAAATTTATTGGTACTCTAATTTTCAAATAAAATTGTTACAGCAAAATCTGGGCTGTCTATTTACTTCTTACATGTCTGTATATTTAGACGAGCATATATATGGGAATAGTGTTTGTAAGTTTTGCAATTTAAAGTTATATTATTAATGAAAAGTTCCAGTACTCAAAGAACGAAATTTTTTTAAATTTTACCACAGAATTTAGTCCTAAATTTGAAGATAACTTAATTAAAAAAATTAATGTTGACTTGCCAAAACATATTAATTAATGTAATTAACAAAAAGGTTTCCAGTGTTGAAAATAAATTAAAGGGAGCTGAATTTAATAGATCTTCGAATTCCGTGAATAAATTAAATTATCGTATTAAACTAGTTCAGGATAACGTACAAAATATTGACGCAAAAGTTGCTAAAATTGCCGAGAAACCTCAATCAAATAGAAATAACTCAACCGTTGATAAATAATTTTACTTTAGTTAAAAACGGAATTAAGCCAAGGCGTCGTCAAGTTTTCAGCTGGATTCTCAAAATCCACTTAGTTTACTAGAAACTGTAGATAACGAAAATGAGACAGTGTTGTTAGGGTCCTCCATTGTTAAGTACAGTATATGGATAATGATTTTGGTTTAAGAAATAGAGTAAAACGAAAGAGAATATGCGTACCAGTCTCTAAAAAATATAGAACAGAACAGGAAGTAAAAAATTTAGAAACTGTTTAGAAAAAGTTAGAAACTGTAAAGCAGCTTTTAATTTCTCACGTTGGAGTAAACGATTTGTACAATTTCAGTAATAAGCCAAATGATTTGTTAGTTAAATACCAAAGTTTGATTAAATCTTTGAAAAATAAGTCTAATAACGTCCTGATCTCTGGGGTTCTTCCGAGAATTTATAAAAGTAATAGATTGTTAAGTAAAGCAATTTACTTCATTACTAAATCAGAAGCGATTGTGCATCTTTGAAGGTGTAGAGTTCGTTAACTTTTGGTGGGATTTCAACTCGGCGGATTTGTTTATTCAAGATGGCGTTTATTTGAATGAAATAGGTAATGCGCGACTCGGGAGATTGATTGATAAAGAAGTGAGTAGGATTTATGTAAAACGTGGGCATTTATATGGAAAAGTTCTTTCTCATTTAGGAAATATGAAGTCAGCCTCAGGGAAAGTTAACGCGAAAAGAGAAACAAATAGTAATGCAAAGACTAGTTTAAAATTAATGTTTTTTAAAATGAGTGTTTTTTTTTGCGGAGGACATCTTCAAAGGAAGATTAGACGCCTGTCTAAACAATCCCCGATGAGCCGGGCGTACCTGGCTATGTGAGGTGGAGAGTAAAAGAAACCAGCTCTCTACTTCACCAGGCCAACTCGAGAGGAGGGGCGACAAGCTTGACCTTTGTGAAATGAGGAATTATCGGGCGGAACATTTGAAAGGTGTAAGGAGTAAATTTTAAAAATTCAAAGCTTTAGCTCAGGTTGAAAATTACATTATGGCAATAACTAAATCGTGGGTTAAAAATGTAGATACGGACTTTATAGGTGAATATAAAAGATAAACTTTTTAACAAGGATAGAAGGGGTAAAATGGGAAATGGTGTACTTTTATATTGTAAAGAAAATCTTCATCCATTTCAAAAGACGAAAGGCTTACCAGATGTTTCTGCATATCATTGATAAAAAAACTATTAGTTTTAGTCTTAAAATGGATTCCTAAAATGTTCCGCTTAATGCTGAAGGATCTGATTTCAAGCAGTCCGTCTATGCTGACCTTACGAACCAGGAACGCGACGAGTCTCCGTCTACACAGTGCGGTAGTCATTAATAATTGTCATTCAGGAAAACAGAGGATATTAAACCAAAATACCTAAATAAAAATTATATCAGAAATAATGAATAATGATAAAATACTAAAATAAATTACTAACACAAATATATAAAATGTTCATAAAGTGAAATAAAAAGTTAATAAAGATTAAATCTAAAAAAAAAAATGGGTGGACACTTTATGGTGTTTGCGCAAAGTATATAGGCTCCGTTGATGTAAATACAAGTGGGAGCAGGAAGAAAGAAGGTGGTTATTATACGGCAAAGAACGTTGCAGAGGGGCAGTTAAAACATCTTCACGTCCAAATAATACCACACAATTGAAATACAATTGAAACACGGCTACACTTTTATATATCATAACAAAACCTGTTCGTACTATTATCATGCTCTATTCCATGATTTTATTCCTTCGGACCCTCTAGTAATATGACCGCAAAATGGTAGAGTGCAGAGCAATTGCAATGTTGATCAAATGTTGCAAGGTGCCAACCCCACCCCTTCCCCAGTGCCACCCCCACCCCCCAGGGTGCAAAAAAATAAGGGTGGAAGTCCGCCTAACCTAAGAGAGATAGGGAGAGAGAAAGAGCGAAAGAGAGAGAGAACATCTTCTCACATAGGCATCCAGGTGCATAATAGAAGTTCAGGGTAGCATCACCGGGCTTAGAAGTGTCTTTCAGCCAGTTGGCGTAGAAGCCAGTGCCTCTAGGCATTATCAGCCAGTTGACACAGTATATATATATATATATATATATAATATATATATATATAATATATATATGATGAATAAAACCACGAAGGAAGGAAACACAAAACGGTGCTCAAGCGCTTTCGTCTAATGACATCCTCAGGAGCACTGAAATACATAAAAGGTTCCGGCCTATATATAGGTTACAGAAAAAAAAAAATATATATATATATAAATAAATAACATACATACACACAAACACATATACATATATATATACATACATATCTACACACACATACACATATATATATATATATATATATATATATATATATATATATATATATATGCGATAAACGGAGAAGTAAAAATAAAACTTAAAAATTAAGGATTAGAGGATTAACAAAGAGGCAAATCGATTTTTAGCACAAGATCAAATGAGTTATAAAAATAATACAAATTTATACTGGAGATACGCCCGGGTTTAACACTTGCCTTCTTAGAGTCAAGTTTCGATATATATAAAAATAAATTGAAGATTAAAAGTAAATAAAGTAGCTTACAAGTTTACCAAAGATTAAGTGTCCTACCCTTTTTATCTAGGTTTGTTTTAAAGGAATTCAAAACAACAGGATCGAGTTGAAAAAGACCTTTGCTTATGTTGAAGTTATTTGAAAGTTGAATAATGGCAGACTCAAGAATATTTCTATTGACAATATTGCTCGAATTAAATAAAACTGAAGCATTATTCTAATCAATACAGTGGGATAACTCTGACAAATGGACAAAAAGAGCACTGGACAACTGTCCTGTTCTGACGGAATATTGATGCTGTTTTATACGTGTGTGCAAATCCTTTCCCGTCTGACCTATGTAAAAGGAATCACATTGTTTACACCCAATTTTATAGATAATGCCTGAATTATTGGTAGGGCTATTTTTTACTATGATATTTTTCACAATATTGTTATATGAAAATACTACATTAATATCCAAAAGTTTAAGTACATTAGCAATGCCTAAAAAGCCGGGAAAAATGGAAGTACTAAAATATTTTTTGACAAAGTACGAGTGTTATTATTGACACGATAGAAAGTTCGTTTTGCCTTGTTGAGACAAGATTCCATAAACGCAGATGGGTAACACAGATCACTTCCAATACCGTTGATTTTTTCCAATTCGGCATCGATGTATTCCGGACTGGCGATCCTAAGGGCGCGGAGAAACATTGATGAAAAGATGGCCTTCTTAGTGGGGGTGTCATGTCCCGAGTAAAAGTGTACGTAGGACAAGTTGTTTGTTGTTTTCCGATAGATACTAAACTTAAAACCTGGGCTTTCCCTATGTACACGCACATCCAAAAATGGGATTGACTTGTCTTGTTCCACTTCTAAAGTAAACTTAATGGAGGGGACTTGATCATTTAACTGAAGGAGGAAGTTATCCAGGTCACGATTCATGGGCCAGATACACAAAATATCGTCGACGTACCGCAACCAAGGGATGCCAACCCCCAGGATTCTCGGAATGTAAGTAATTTCGAAAAACTCCATATAAATATTGGAGAGGAGGGGCGATAAGGGGTTGCCCATGGCCAATTGAAACACAAACCTGGCAACCCTATGCGCCCTATTATTAGCTCGGTGGGCTCTATTACTTATAAACTCTCCAAATGGCTTGTCAAAGTCTTGTCCCCCATTCTCGGAACTATCTCTGATTCACATGTAAAAAATTCCATGGATCTTACTGAAAAATTGAATAATGCACGTACTGAAACTAACGATAGAGTGATCAGTTTTGATGTTTGTTCATTGTTTACAAAAGTGCCGATTGATGATATGCTTGACTTTCTCTCCCAAGAATTACATAAGTATGACCTGCCACTACCTTCACACATTGTTTTGGAACTTATTAAGCTTTGCATTAAAGACTGTAAATTCACTTTCAATAACGAGTATTATCAACAAGTGTTTGGGATGGCCATGGGCAACCCCTTATCGCCCCTCCTCTCCAATATTTATATGGAGTTTTCGAAATTACTTACATTCCGAGAATCCTGGGGGTTGGCATCCCTTGGTTGCGGTACGTCGACGATATTTTGTGTATCTGGCCCATGAATCGTGACCTGGATAACTTCCTCCTTCAGTTAAATGATCAAGTCCCCTCCATTAAGTTTACTTTAGAAGTGGAACAAGACAAGTCAATCCCATTTTTGGATGTGCGTGTACATAGGGAAAGCCCAGGTTTTAAGTTTAGTATCTATCGGAAAACAACAAACAACTTGTCCTACGTACACTTTTACTCGGGACATGACACCCCCACTAAGAAGGCCATCTTTCATCAATGTTTCTCCGCGCCCTTAGGATCGCCAGTCCGGAATACATCGATGCCGAATTGGAAAAAATCAACGGTATTGGAAGTGATCTGTGTTACCCATCTGCGTTTATGGAATCTTGTCTCAACAAGGCAAAACGAACTTTCTATCGTGTCAATAATAACACTCGTACTTTGTCAAAAAATATTTTAGTACTTCCATTTTTCCCGGGCTTTTTAGGCATTGCTAATGTACTTAAACTTTTGGATATTAATGTAGTATTTTCATATAACAATATTGTGGAAAATATCATAGTAAAAAATAGCCCTACCAATAATTCAGGCATTATCTATAAAATTGGGTGTAAACAATGTGATTCCTTTTACATAGGTCAGACGGAAAGGATTTGCACACACGTATAAAACAGCATCAATATTCCGTCAGAACAGGACAGTTGTCCAGTGCTCTTTTTGTCCATTTGTCAGAGTTATCCCACTGTATTGATTAGAATAATGCTTCAGTTTTATTTAATTCGAGCAATATTGTCAATAGAAATATTCTTGAGTCTGCCATTATTCAACTTTCAAATAACTTCAACATAAGCAAAGGTCTTTTTCAACTCGATCCTGTTGTTTGAATTCCTTTAAAACAAACCTAGATAAAAAGGGTAGGACACTTAATCTTTGGTAAACTTGTAAGCTACTTTATTTACTTTTAATCTTCAATTTATTTTTATATATATCGAAACTTGACTCTAAGAAGGCAAGTGTTAAACCCGGGCGTATCTCCAGTATAAATTTGTATTATTTTTATAACTCATTTGATCTTGTGCTAAAAATCGATTTGCCTCTTTGTTAATCCTCTAATCCTTAATTTTTAAGTTTTATTTTACTTCTCCGTTTATCGCATATATATATATATATATATATATATATTATATATATATATATATATAATATGTGTATGTGTGTGTAGATATGTATGTATATATATATATGTATATGTGTTTGTGTGTATGTATGTTATTTATTTATATATATATATTTTTTTTTTTTTCTGTAACCTATATATAGGCCGGAACCTTTATGTATTTCAGTGTTCCTGAGGATGTCATTAGACGAAAGCGCTTGAGCACCGTTTTGTGTTTCCTTTCCTTCGTGGTTTTATTCATCATAAATATTTTTCACGTGTTACTTTCGTGAAATAATTTTCATATATATATATATATATATATATTATATATATCGTTTGAACAACCATTTGTCCTAAAAGCGCACACACATATACCATTATTGTTATTGTATACACACACACACACACACACACACCATCTGTATATATATATAGATATATATATATATATACGTTCAAAGATCTTCAATATCAAAGTTAAACTCGGAAACAATTCCCTCCGTCATCATCGAATGTACCAACCATTGTTGTTTATACACGTACTAAAAGTGCACACACGCACACACACACATACAACCCCGACTATATATAAACGTTCATAGATTCCCTATTATTACACACACACACACCCACACACACACACACACACACCAACTATATATATACACACATTCATAGATGTTCAATATCGAAGTTAAACTAGACTAATGTTGTTTATACTCGTACTAAAAACCAAAATATATATATATATATATATATATATATATATATATATACAGGGTGTCCATAAGTCCCGCATCATAGGAGAAATTCATATTTTTTTATTTCTACAAACCATAATTCATATTTTTCTCTTTCTACAGGCCATAATGTCTGTGAGCAAGGAAGAACGAATCCAGATAATTCTACTCATAGGAAATCGGAGTCAAAGAGAGGCCGCTGCTGAATTTAACAGAATGCATCCAGACCGCGAGCCAATAACACAGAGTTGTGTTAGCAGACTTGTTGCAAAGTTTAAGAAAACAGGATCCATAGAAGATAAACCACGCAGTGGACCTTCAAGGAGGTCCACTGACGATGATACAGCGACTGCTATCCTGGCTCATTTTAACAGAAGTCCCAATAAGTCTCTTCGACGATTGTCCGCCGAGACAGGAGTATCGAAAAGTAGCATCCATCGCATTCTTCAGGCTCACAAATGGCATCCATATAAACTCAGATCCTACAGAAATTAAACGAAGATGATCCGACCGGCGGATGGAATTTCTGAATGGGCTACGGAACAATATGCTCGGGATGCCAGTTTCCCGTCCACCATTCTGTTCAGTGACGAGGCTGTTTTTTATGGAAATGGTGAGGTAAATCGACAGAACACCCGCTACTGGTCTCAAAAAACAACCCTCACTGGTATACCTCTTCAAAGGAACAAGGTGCATCTCGGGTGATGGTATGGTGTGGTATTTGGAAGGATCGCATCATAGGCCCCCTCTTTTTCGATGAACATGTCACTGGAGGCACCTACCTACGTATGCTCAAGGAAGAAGCATTTCCCAGTGTCTTGAACGAAGAAGGAAATTTCCCAACATGGTTCCAGCAAGACGGCGCTCCTGCACATTACAGCACCCAAGTAAGGGAATACCTGTACCAACAATTCCCTAGTCATTGGATAGGACGTCGAGGGCCTGTGGAATGGGCAGCTAGAAGCCCGGATCTCACGCCACTAGATTTTTATCTCTGGGGCCACTTGAAAGCGCTGGTATACGCAGAGAAAATTAGGAGTGTTGAACATTTGCGGCAGCGCATTATTGGGGCATGTAACATCATTACTCCTGACATCATTCACCGTGTGCTTGCTGACTGGGTATCACGTCTGAATTTATGTTTTGAAAACAATGGTGGACATATTGAGCACGTTCTGTAAATAAAAGCTTTTGTTTTGCCTTTTTTTATTATTTTTCCTATGATGCCGGACTTATGGGACACCCTGTGTATATATATTGTATATAGTGTAGTGTCCCCAAATTAAAGGCCAGGCGGGGGATCTATTCATCACTGAAGGAAAATTGCTTGGTCGCCAGGGAGCCAAGACTTTTTAATCAGTTTCTAAACAACCACAGGATCGTCTCAGCAGTCAAAGTTAATCTTCAAAAGAAGAGTAGATGCTTAGCCCAGTAAGGTAGCAGATAAGCCGGATGTACCTGGCTATACATGGCTGAGAGTGCAAGAGAACAAATCGCTCATTCATCAGGCCTAGAGGCAAGCCCCCACCACCCCAAGCATTGTCCGATTGTCTGTGAAGAGACCAACCCACGGAGCTGCTACGAGGTTGCGAGGTGTATATTATATATATATTTATTTATTTATTTACATATACAGGGTGTTTGAAAACTTTCTGTACAAATTGTAATGGGGGATAGGCAACACCAAGACAAACCCTTTTCGTCTATAAGTGTATGTCCGCTGACGTCACCATTCGGCGCGAGAGGGCGCCGCTGCAATTGGCTAAAAGGTGAAGTGGGCTAGACTCGCGCTTGCCGCGGGCATTCTTAAATCGGACGTAGTACGCGTAACATGTTTATTTAAAGAAGGCATGTTTATTTAAAGAAGGTGCTGAAAGTTGCGACCGGTAGCATCAATGCATGCCCGACAGCGTCGAAGCATTGACCGACGTACACGTCGAAAGATTCCCGGCATTTCGGGAACAGTTCCAGCGGCGACAGCGATTCTTGCTACGAGGTCTTCTTCTGAGTAAATGGGAGTCTCGTACACGAGGTTCATCATGTGTCCCCACAGGAAGAAATCGAGGCATGTTAAATCGGGCGATCTCGGTGGCCAGGCTACGGGCCCACCCAGGCCTATCCATCGGTCCCAAAAGTGGCGTTCAGATAATCCCGCACATCGTTGCTGGAGTGTGCTGGGCCCCGTCGTATTGAAACCACATTCGTCTACGAATAGCCACGGGAACATCTTCCAGCAGTTCCGGCAACGTTTCTTCAAGAAAATATCCGATAAAACCGCCCGTCGAGTCGGCAGGCAGCGGTACGGCCCAATCAACTTGCCATCGGGACGATACCCGCCCAAACATTGACGGCGAACCGTTCTTGATGAGCATGCACCGTGTAGCATGTGGATTTGCGTGCGCCCACACGTGAGAATTGTGCATGTTAAACACACCCTCACGTGTGAAACAGGCCTCATCTGAGAACAGCACATAAGCCGGAAATTAGGCTGCACCGCTGTCTGCTGCAGAAACCAGCGTGCGAATTCCACACGAAGAGGGTAATCCGAGGTTGTAATGCCGGACTCTCTGACGATGAAAGGATGTAACGCTACTCGTGCAACACTCTCCAGACCAGGTCGTGGTTCACACCGAGATAACGTGCAACACCTCGCGTGCTTGCGCTTGGATTGTCCTCAAATCGCCGTAGGATTTCTTCTTCCATGTCAGGAGTGCGCACGTTTCTCTCCCGACCAGTGTCATGCATGTTGCATGGAATGTTCCAGTTTCTCGCAGTCGCCGATGCAAATGCGCAAACGTTGGTGGTTTGGCACACGTCTGTCTGGGAAGCGCTGTCGGTACAACCTCACAGCAGCTCTTCCGTTTCCATTGGCAGCCCCATACACCATATGCATGTCAGCCATCTCAGCAGTCGTGAAGCGCTCCATGTTACGCGTACTACGTCCGATTAAGAATGCCCGCGGCAAGCGCGTGTCTAGCCCACTTCACCTTTTAGCCAATTGCAGCGGCGCCCTCTCGCGCCGAATGGTGATGTCAGCGGACATACACTTATAGACGAAAAGGGTTTGTCTTGGTGTTGCCTATCCCCCATTACAATTTGTACAGAAAGTTTTCAAACACCCTGTATATATATAATATATATATATATTAGATATATATATATATATATATATATATATATATATATATGTTACTTATGTGAGTTCGAACGACGGTTCAGGGTCGACCTGCTGACGGCCCCTCTGCAGCACCCCGACTCATATATATATAAAATGTTAAAATTTGAATACACACATATGAGCGTGTAACGACATAGTATGAGCCTTAATAAACAATTATACGACGCTGTAAAAAAATAAATAAATAGATAAATATAAATAAAAATGTAGACGGAAATGGAACGATTTGAGAATCTAACTCGTTAAGACACACTTACGAATTTATGAGTTATACATCTACTACAGTTTCTGGTAGGATGATGGCTTCATATTCTTTTACAATGTATATTTGAGAATAAAGGGGAGTCATTCCAGCCTAAACACCCAAAAACCGCACAGCAAAGATCACCCCTACAAACAGATGACATTTTTGTGGAGGCCTAAACTACATGAACAAGCAAGAGCCCCCAAATAAAAGTTCACATACTTCATGCTCGTAGAAGCATGTAGTTTTTATAATGTTAATACATGAATGATAATTTAACAGCTTGTTTTCGCGACTCTTTCTGTTTTTCCCTAAATTCTTCCACGTGTATAACTAACTATATGCTGTGACAAACATTCTTTGACAAACTTTTCAATGCGGACATCCTATCGCTGGATGCATGCAAAACTCAAATTCACTCACTCTTCACACATCTCTGTTGCATTATCACCCGGCTGTAGCATTTAGGACAGCGTTTTTCATGGATTAATGCGAGAGCACAGTGCATCCTCAAAATCATATTGTCAGAATTTACGAGTGTATATATAAACATAAGACCAAATAAATTCCATATAGGCTACTGCCGATCAAAATAATAATCAAAACACTACAAATACATATTGTTGTGAAACCTACAATACAATAAGTTTACAAAATAGTTGCTAATTATAAGCCATCAACATTTCAATAAAATTAAACATGTACGAAATACTTCTCAAACTACGAGTTTTTAAACATTGCGTTTCATGGCATCATGCATCTTCTACAACACAAAAACACACACACTCACACACACACATACACACACTAGCTTTCTGAGTTTGGTTCGAGGTCTGTGAACCACCAAAGGTACACCTTTCTTAATGCACGAAGGCCACATTCATACTGAATACACCCTGGTGTAGGATTTATATTATCATTATGAAATGAAGTTCATTCCTAACTACGGTCTCAGAGTTAGATAAATGTTCTCAGTAGTAGCTAGGTGTTAGTAAAGTTATTTATATGTTAATGAACTTCCTGATGATTAGATATTCTGTATTGTATATTTGTACCAAAATATAATTTTCCTATCTATCATCTATCTGAACTTAGCTTATAACAGGATTTGATGAAACCTTATATCAGATTTTGTTCGTGATTAGAAAGTGAAGTTAAAATACTCGTAGCTAAAAGTAAAAAATCTAGAAAATATTTGTGAAGGAATGTTCATAGGAAATTTCGTTATTATAAAGTGTATATATATATATATATATATAATATATATATATATATATATACATACATATATATATATATACATATATATATATAACACACAAACTCAGAATGGTCCCCTGAGAAACTTATATGTTAAACACAGACCGTGCATGGAACAAGGAACTCTTCTGGGAAAATTAAATCCACTATAGTCCGAATAAGTAATGGTAAATGACAAATACCATAGTTTTCTTTTTCATGATGCTAGCCCGACGTGGGCAACGGGTCTTCGCAAAGAGATCCCATAAATATAGCTTCCCTCACCAGCTATCTGCAAAGCAGACAGGATCCAGCTTTGGGACATGGATCTAGGGTTTAAAGCAAGCCTAGTCCCACTACATTCAGAACCTCTATATAAGTAAAAGACTCGTTGCATTCACGTCGGATTGAATAAATCAAAGAAAAAGGGTAACTATTGTATTTTTAGCCAAAAAAAAAAAAAACTTAAACCTCAACCGGGACATTGAGCGTCCACTTTTCAAGGTACGTAACACGTCCGTTTAATATACACAAAATCAGAATGGTCCCCTGAGAAACTTATATGTTAAACACAGACCGTGCATGGAACAAGGAACTCTTCTGGGAAAATTAAATCCACTATAGTCCGAATAAGTAATGGTAAATGACAAATACCATAGTTTTTCTTTTTCATGATGCTAGCCCGACGTGGGCAACGGGTCTCTCGCAAAGAGATCCCATAAATATAGCTTCCCTCACCAGCTATCTGCAAAGCAGACAGGATCCAGCTTTGGGACATGGATCTAGGGTTTAAAGCAAGCCTAGTCCCACTACATTCAGAACCTCTATATAAGTAAAAGACTCGTTGCATTCACGTCGGATTGAATAAATCAAAGAAAAAGGGGTAACTATTGTATTTTTAGCCAAAAAAAAACCAAAACTTAAACCTCAACCGGGACATTGAGCGTCCACTTTTCAAGGTACGTAACACGTCCGTTTAATATACACAAACTCAGAATGGTCCCCTGAGAAACTTATATGTTAAACACAGACCGTGCATGGAACAAGGAACTCTTCTGGGAAAATTAAATCCACTATAGTCCGAATAAGTAATGGTAAATGACAAATACCATAGTTTTCTTTTTCATGATGCTAGCCCGACGTGGGCAACGGGTCTCTCGCAAAGAGATCCCATAAATATAGCTTCCCTCACCAGCTATCTGCAAAGCAGACAGGATCCAGCTTTGAGACATGGATCTAGGGTTTAAAGCAAGCCTAGTCCCACTACATTCAGAACCTCTATATAAGTAAAAGACTCGTTGCATTCACGTCGGATTGAATAAATCAATAAATACAATAGTTACCCTTTTTCTTGATTTATTCAATCCGACGTGAATGCAACGAGTCTTTTACTTATATAGAGGTTCTGAATGTAGTGGGACTAGGCTTGCTTTAAACCCTAGATCCATGTCCCAAAGCTGGATCCTGTCTGCTTTGCAGATAGCTGGTGAGGGAAGCTATATTTATGGGATCTCTTTGCGAGAGATCCGTGCCCACGTCGGGCTAGCATCATGAAAAAGAAAAACTATGGTATTTGTCATTTACCATTACTTATTCGGACTATAGTGGATTTAATTTCCCAGAAGAGTTCCTTGTTCCATGCACGGTCTGTGTTTAACATATATATATATTATATATATATATATATATATATATATATATATGCAGGAAGGAAGGGCCAAGGGCAAATGTCCGCAAGAAGAGAGCCAAAATCAACGTCCGGGATTTTCGAGATGCCTAAACACGCTGCGTTTGAAAGATAGGCGGGGGGGGGGGGGGGGGGGGGGTCATAGACAGGAGGAAAGGCGGATTGAGGAAGATTGTTCCAGAGTTCACTGGTTGAGTAGATGAAAGACTGAAATGCCGATTAACCCTTGTATTAGCTAGTTGAACAGAAAAGGAATGAGAAAGTGTAGAAAGTCTGGTACTGCGTGCTCTCCTTAAAGGAGGAGGCATGAAGTTTTAGAATTTAGAAGAGCAATGTCCGTTACGATAGCGATAGTGAAGAGAGAGTGAGGTAACATTGCGGCTAAGAGAGAGAGAATGAAGACAATCAGTAAGAGGCGGGGAATTGATGAGACGAAAAGTCTCTGATTCCACATGTAAGCACAGCTGTGTGGTTGAACCACCCCACACATGAGAAGCATACTCCATACAGGGGCGAACATGACCCGTACAGAGACAGCAACTGAGTGGGGGTGAAGAAACTGCGGAGGCGGTACAGTACACTAACCTCTTAGAAGCTGTTTAAGAAAGAGAGTATATGTATTCTTTCCAGGAAAGATCACGAGAAAAGGAAACGCCAAGGATGTTAAGAGAAGAGGAAGATTGAGTTGTGTGTTGTTGAAGGCAAGGGGATAAACGTGTGGAAGATTGTGACGAGCAGACAGATGGAGGAATTGAGTTTTTGAGGCATTGAAAACCACAAGGTTTTCTCTACCCCAATCAGAGATAGCAGAAAGATCAGCGGTCAGGTGCTCCATAGACGTACTACGCGAATCATGGAGTGGCTGATGAGAGGGACGCTTTGGGAAGCGGTAGAGAAGTGAAGAGTGGAATCATCGGCATAGGAGTGAATAGGACAGGAAGTGCGAATTAAAACATCATTAAAAAATAAAAGGAGAAGAGTGGGTGACAGGACAGAGCCCTGAGGAACACCACTGTTAATAGCTTTAGGAGAAGAACAGTGGCCATCTACAACCGCAGCTATTGATCGGCTAGAAAGGAAATTAGAGATGAAGGAATATGTAGAAGGAAAGAAACCGAAGGAGGGCAGTTTGGAAATTTAAGATTTGTGCCAGACTCTATCAAAATTTTTGATAGGTCTAACGCAAGAGAAAAAGCTTCACCGAAATCCCGAAAGGAGGATGACAAATAGTCAGAGAGATACACAAGAAGATCGCCAGTACAGCGACCCTTGCGGAATCCATAATGACGATCTTCTTTCAGAATAAAGGTATTTAAGAATCTTCCTAATAAGGCTAGATTCAGGTGCTTTGGAAAGGGAAGAAATCAAAGCACTTGGCCGATAGTTGGAGGGTTGAGAACGGTCACACTTCTTTGGGACAGGCTGAATGAAAGCGAACTTCCAGCAGGAAGGAAAAGTACCAGATGAGAGACAAAGACGGAAGAGTTTGCCTAGGCAGTGTGTCAGCACAGAAGCACTGTTGTTAAGAAGAACAGGAGGAATACCATCAGGACCATACGCTTCCGAGAGTTGGCCCCAGATAGGGCAGGAAAACAGCTTTAGAAGAGATTCTAATTTCAGACATAACAAAGTCAGAGGGGGGGAGATGGAGGAACAGCACCGGAATCGTTCAAGGTTGAATTGTAAGCGAAAGTTTGAGCGAAGAGTTCAGCTTTGACAGGAGAAGAGACGGCATGTGGGCCGTCGGAATTGAAAAGAGGAGGGAAAGAAGAGGACGTAAAGTTGTTGAAGAGGTTCTGAGCTAGATGCCAGAAAGAGCGAGAAGAATTAGAATTGGATAGATTTTCACATTTTTGTCGGTTTAAGGAATTTTTGGCGGGTCGAAGATCAGATTTTGCACGATTCCAGGCAGAAATATAAGCTGAGTGAGTCAGGAGCTGGATGGCTACGGTAGCCTCTGAAAGCTCCTCTCTGTTGCGAATAGCATTAGAACAAGTTAAATTAAACCAATGTTATTTTGCATTAGTAGTAGGAATAAAATATGGGATGTACGCCTCCATGCCCGAGAGAATCACCTCTGTGATGCGCTCAGCACACGCAGAAGGGGCCCGGCCACGGAAGCAGTAATCATTCCATGGGAAATCAGGAAGTACTGCCTAAGGTCCCCCAATCAGTGGCACTGAAGTACCAAAGGGATTCCAAAAGCCAAAGGATACAAAAGACGTATTGAATCGCTAGGACAGGAAACAGATATAAGATTGTGGTCGGAGGTCCCCAGGGGAAAAGTTTCACAGAGTAAGAAGAAGGATGAGAGATAAGGAATAAATTCAGAATGTTGGGCCTATCTCCAAGACGAACGGGGATACGAGTAGGGTGCTGTACAATCTGCTCTAGGTCATTTAGGATAGAAAAATTTAAGCTAGTTCATCAGCGATGTCAGTGAAATGGGAGGAAAGCCAAAGGTGGTGGTGAACATATATATATATATATATATATATATAATATATATATATATATATATATTATATATATATATACACACACGAAATTTTAAACACAAAATAAGATAGCAGTAAACAGAGCAAAAAGAATAACTGGCCAGATACTGTGAGCCTTTAAACGAAGGAATAGGAATATAGCGCTTACTCTATTGAATATGCCGATCATGCCCAAGTTGGGGTGCTGTTCGGTCCTAACAACCCCATATAAAAAAGAAGATAGTCAGCTAGAAGGAGTTCAGAGAAGCTTCACAGCTAAGATCAATGGATACAAAGAACTAAATTACTGGGAAAGGTTACGCGAATTAAACCCATATTCACTGGAAAGAAGAGAGATACATCAATTATTTACACTTGGAAAATAATGGAGAAACTGCCCTCCAATATTACTCTGAATCCTATAACCCACCAAACAACAGCGGAAAGTAGAAAAGGAAGACTGTGTCGTTTACCAAATTAATGGCTAGTCAGGGAACATCCCCAATCCTGAAGGAAAATAGCCTCGTTGTGAAAGGACCAAGACTGTTTAACCAGATGCCCAAGGAACTAAGGAGCACGAATGGTGTTGCGATGGACATCTTCAAAAGATTAGACGCCTGGCTCAGAAGAAACCCAGATGAGCCTGGGTTACCTGGCTATGTGAGGTGGAGAGTATAAGAAGCCAACACTCTAATTCACCGGGCTATCTCGAGAGGATAGACGACAAGCTTGACCTTCTTCAAATGCGGAATAATCGCACAGAACGTCCGAAAAGATGAAAGGGAAGGTGTATATATATATATAGAGAGAGAGAGAGAGAGAGAGAGAGAGAGAGAGCACCAACAAATGCCAAAACTGTCAGGTCTTTAGGTAGAATGCGCTTGCGTTTGGCTTTACAATATCGAAATTTTCTATGAACTTTCCTTCACAAATATTTTCTAGATTTTTTACTTTTAGCTACGAGTATTTTAACTTCACTTTCTAATCACGAACAAAATCTGATATAAAGGTTTCATCAAACCCTGTTATAAGCTAAGTTCAGATAGATGAGATAGGGAAAATTATATTTTGGTACAAAATATACAATACAGAATATCTAATCATCAGGAAGTTCATTAACATATAAATAACTTTACTAACACCTAGCTACTACTGAGAACATTTATCTAACTCTGAGACCGTAGTTAGGAATGAACTTCATTTCATAATGATAATATAAATCCTACACCAGGGTGTATTCAGTATGAATGTGGCCTTCGTGCATTAAGAAAGGTGTACCTTTGGTGAGGTTCACAGACCTCGAACCAAACTCAGAAAGCTAATGTGTGTGTGTGTGTGTGTGTGTGTGTAGAAGATGCATGATGCCATGAAACGCAATGTTTAAAAACTCAGAGTTTGAGAAGTAATTCGTACATGCTTAATTTTATTGAAATTTTGATGGCTTATAATTAGCAACTATTTTGTAAACTTATTGTATTATGGTTTCACAACATATGTATTTGTAGTGTTTTGATTATTATTTTGATCAGCAGTAGCCTATATGGAATTTATTTGTTCTTATGTTTATATATACTCGTAAATTCTGACAATATGATTTTGAGGATGCACTGGGCTCTCGCATTAATCCATGAAAAACGCTGTCCTAAATGCTACAGCCGGGTGATAATGCAACAGAGATGTGTGAAAAGCGTGCGAATTTGAGTTTTACATGCATCCAGCGATAGGATGTCCGCATTGAAAAGTTTGTCAAAGAATGTTTATCACACATATAGTTATAACGTGGAAGAATTTAGGGAAAACAGAAAGAGTCGCGAAAACAGTCTGTTAAATTATCATTCATGTATTAGCATTATAAAAACTACATGGTTCTACGAGCATGAAGTATGTGAACTTTTATTTGGGGGCTCCTGCTTGTTCATGTAGTTTAGGCCTCTACAAAATGTCATCTGTTTGTAGGGGTGATCTCTGCTGTGCGGTTTTTGGATGTTTAGGCTAGAATGATCCCCTTTATTCTCAAATATACATTGTAAAAAGAGTATGAAGCCATCATCCTACCAGAAACTCTAGTAGATGTATAACTCATAAATTCGTAAGTGGGTCTTACGAGGAGATTCTCAAATCGTTCCATTTCCGTCTACATTTTTATTTATATTTATCTAATTATTATTTTTTTCCAGCGTCGTATAATTGTTTATAAGGCTCATACTATGTCGTTACACGCTCATATGTGTGTATTCAAATTTTAACATTATATATATATATATATGTAAATTATATATATATATATATATATAATATATATATATATATATATATATATATAATATATAATATATAAATGAGTCGGGATGCTGCAGAGGGGCCGTTAGCAGGTCGACCCTGAACCGTCGTTCGAACTCACATAAAGTAACATACATATATATATATTATATACACCTCGCAACCTCGTAGCAGCTCTGTGGGTTGCCCTCTTCACAGACAATCGGACAATGCTTGGGGTGGTGGGGGGCTTGCCTCTAAGCCTGATGAATGAGTGATTTGTTCTATTGCAATCTCAGCCATGTATAGCCAGGTACATCCGGCTTATCTGCTACCTTACTGGGCTAAGCATCTACTCTTCTTTTGAAGAGTAACTTTGACTGCTGTGAGTGGTTGTTTAGAAACTGGTTAAAAAGTCTTGGCTCCCTGACAACCAAGCAATTTTCCTTCAGTGATGAATAGATCCCCTGTCGGGCCTTTAATATGGGGACACTCACTATATACAATATATATATATATATATAATATATATATATATTATATATTATATATATATATATATATATATATATATATATAGTGTGTCCGTAAAGTCATGGTGGGATTTTAAATAGCTATATTATGCAACGAAACATGATAATGAGATGAAACAATGCCAAATTAAGAACAACTATCAAAGTTGTATCTTGTAGTTAGTCTAGGCTAAGCTTAACCTTTATCTCGTAGTTAGTCTAGGCTGTCCACATGCATATGTTGAACATGAGCGTAATAGCCTGAAAGTTAATGTGTGGTGTGCTCTAGCACGAGATCGAGTGATTGGCCCATTTTTCTTCGCGGAACCCACTGTGACATCACACAACTACCTCGCTATGTTGGAACATTTTGCAGTACCCCAATTTATTGACAATAATGTCATCTTTCAGCAAGATGGTGCTCCTCCGCACTATGCCAACGTTGTTCGAGAATTCCTTAATGAAAAATTTCCACAGAGATGGATAGGAAGAGGAGGATGGAAGCCATGGCCTCCACGCTCTCCGGACCTGACACCTTTGGACTTTTATTTGTGGGGTTACGTCAAGCAAAGCGTGTACAGTGTACCCATTAGGGATATTCATCACTTGCACGAGCGAATCACGGAAGCTATCGCATCCGTCACTCCTGATGTTCTTGGGCGTGTGTGGCTGGAATTGAATCACCGCCTAGATGTCTGCAGGGCTACCAGAGGAGCCCATATCGAACTACGTGAAATAAAGTTATTCTTTTAGAGTTGTTCTTCAATTTGCCTTTTTTTCATCTCATTATCATGTTTCGTTGCAATAATATAGCTATTTAAAATCCACCATGACTTTACGGACACACTGTATATATATTTATTTAAGTGTATTGCATATTTACATCATAACATATATATATATATAATATATATATATATATATATATATATATAAATATATATATATATATATATATATATATATATATATATATATATAATCGGTCCCAATGTTATGGAGAGAACAAAGAGCTCACTCGACTAATTGATACTTCTGTTTAACGAAGATAAGTGGACATTCCTCAAAATTTTGTGGGCCTCCAACAGATCAAAGAAGTGACGAAAGACTGCATTTGACGAGAGTTGAATGAAGCTGAAAGAACATCGTGGAAAGCTTTTAAAGAGGTGACTACGAATTTCCTCGGCATCGACAAATCAAAAACTATGTTTCCCTGATGAAGCAAATGCTTATTGCTTACGAAGCCCTGGGTGTAATATCTTTGAAAATGCAGTTTCTGTACTCCCACCTGGACTACTTCGCATCAAACCTGGGTCCTGTCAACGACGGGCATAGTGAAAGATTTCATCAGGATATATCAGCCATGGAAAAGCGGTACCAAAGAAAATATAGCCCTAGTATGTTGGCCGACTGAACACTTATAAGAGAAGCACCTAGTAATAGCTATAAGCGAAAATCAGCTGTAAAACAATTTAGGAAAGATACTCTTCCTTTTGGTACGATTAAATATATGAAAAAGTAAGAAAATCTGTCAATTTTCATTTGCATAATTATGGCAAGCTGTTGAAAATGTGGAATAGTAAACTAATGAAGAGAAAATTATATTAAATGGCCGGTTAGGTCAACTGAATGCCCGATTAGATTAATTGAATGCCCGGGTACGTTAATTGAATGCCCGGTTAGGTTAATTGTACACCCTTGACGATTGGTTAGGTTAAGTCATGATATTTTCGTTAAAGCCAACGAAAATATCACGACTTAACTAACCTAACCAATCGTCAAGGGCGTACAGATGACCTAACCTGGCATTCAATGAACCTAACCGGGTATTCAATAATTTTACCATAGGTTTCGTAATGATCTTGATGACGTCATTTAATGTTTTAAAATTAATTATTTAATTTATTAACACCCACGTGCACAACCTCGGGACCTAATCAATATGTGTGGAAGTTTCATGTTTGTAACTGCTTCCATTTTGGAGTTATGGCTGATGGCTGGAACACACACACACACACACACACACACACACACACGTCTTTTTATTATTATTATTATTATTATTATTATAGATAAACAATAGACTGGTACAAATTTATACCCGAAAGACTTCCGAAAATCAACAATTTTTGATAAAGAAAAGGGGAAAATTGGTTTTGTAGGCCGAGGGGGTCCGAAATTTATATAAAATGGAAAATAATTGCTATTTTCTTACTTACAGCGACAGGCATAATGATATTAGGATACCTAATAGAAATTTTGTAATATTTTAAAGTGGGGAAAATAAATAATTTTCTAAAAATGATCTTCAACTATAAAAGCGCATCTAATCAGATAACTTAATTAACGTATTTCTATGACAACTAAAAAATAGAATGATAAATCAATATCCTATCAAATTGTTTGTGTATACGTAAAATTATTTGTACAAAAGCCACAGTACTGAAACGTACAAAAGTCACGGTAAATAATTTCGAGTGTGGCTCGTTTAACTTTAAACTCGTGTTTATTTAAATTGCCCGTTTTAATTATGTAATTTTTTGTATTGAATCGATAAAGAAATCTTTTGTGATTTTTTGTATTGAATCGATAAAGAAATCTTTTGTGAATCGAAAAATGTTAAAATTATAACAAATATCAAAATATTTTGTATAAAAATCACTGAATTTTAAAAATGCATGTTTGTTTTTAGTTTTTTGCAAAAAGTTCTTTATGAATTTTAAAAATATATACTTTTTTTAAATTGAATCGATAAATAAATCTTTTGTGAATCGAATGATATTAAATGCTTAGTAAATATTGACTTATTTTGTGCCAAAATTATGATTAAAAATGAAAAATTAAAAAAATGCGTGTACAGGCATGGGAAGAACTGTACCCCTAAAAGGGAGGAAGGAATTATGTTAGGGAATTTTTTTAGCATGGGCACTGCACAATAAAAAGACGCATCGAATGGTGAAAACCGCATTGTTCTACACCAATTGTAGCGACCTGTAGGTGTGCGCAAAAAACTGTTACATATATATATATATATAATATTATATATATATATATATAAATATAAAAGGCTTCATTTCTGAAATAGTATATTAGATAATCGGTATGGTTGATTTTTTATTTCGTTGCAGTAGACTGTAGTCTTGTTATTTCAGGGATGCTCATTGTGGGTAGCAAGCATTTGCGGAACTGTGCATCTCGGAGTAATTTATACAACAGGCTAAAAGATCTTTTGGATTGCAAATTTAGGGTTCTGCTAGAACCTTTTTTATAAGCCATCCAAAGCTGATGTCCGAATATATTACTGCAGAAAGGGAGCTTCTTTAGCTTCACTTGTACAGAGCCGGAAGCTACTTATAATAATATTCGCTTTAACAAAAAGGCTTCGAGATTTTCTTATATCTGAGTCATCAGTCAAGGAGCTGGTTTGACCCCATTACTTAAATTCTTGTACTTCATCATTTTATATTATGTTATTATAAATTTAATATGGGAACTTCCCTGCCTTCTAGTTTTGTAAATAAAATATTGTGGTTCATTCTATCATTCATATACCTTACTTATATCTAGAAAACAGCTATAAATAGTTGAATTACTGCCATTGTATTTAAATATAATTAAGTATATAGATACACAGATCAGTTGAGTGGGACCTTTTAAACCCAAAACTCATTTAGTTCATAAGTTATCATTTAAGTGGTGTAGTAACAAGAGTCTCTCTACTAGTTTCGAGAAACAAGAGGCGTTAGCAATGGGCCTGTAATTATTGATGAATAGAATATATTATATATATATATATATATATATATATATATATATAATATATTATATATATATATATATATATATATATAATATATATATATTATATATATATATATATATATATATTATATATATATATATATATACACAAACTCAGAATGGTCCCCTGAGAAACTATATGTTAAACACAGACCGTGCATGGAACAAGGAACTCTTCTGGGAAAATTAAATCCACTATAGTCCGAATAAGTAATGGCAAATGACAAATACCATAGTTTTTCTTTTTGATGATGCTAGCCCGACGTAGGCAACGGGTCTCTCGCAAAGAGATCCCATAAATATAGCTTCCCTCACCAGCTATCTGCAAAGCAGACAGGATCCAGCTTTGGGACATGGACCTAGGGTTTAAAGCAAGCCTAGTCCCCTACATTCAGAACCTCTATATAAGTAAAAGACTCGTTGCATTCACGTCGGATTGAATAACAAAGAAAAAGGGGTAACTATTGTATTTTTAGCCAAAAAAACCAAAACTTAAACCTCAACCGGGACTAGGCTTGCTTTAAACCCTAGGTCCATATCCCAAAGCTGGATCCTGTCTGCTTTGCAGATAGCTGGTGAGGGAAGCTATATTTATGGGATCTCTTTGCGAGAGACCCGTTGCCCACGTCGGGCTAGCATCATCAAAAAGAAAAACTATGGTATTTGTCATTTGCCATTACTTATTCGGACTATAGTGGATTTAATTTTCCCAGAAGAGTTCCTTGTTCCATGCACGGTCTGTGTTTAACATATAAGTTTCTCAGGGGACCATTCTGAGTTTGTGTATATTAAACGGACGTGTTACGTGCCTTGAAAAGTGGACGCTCAATGTCCCGGTTGAGGTTTAAGTTTTGGTTTTTTTTGGCTAAAAATACAATAGTTACCCCTTTTTCTTTGTTATTCAATCCGACGTGAATGCAACGAGTCTTTACTTATATAGAGGTTCTGAATGTAGGGGACTAGGCTTGCTTTAAACCCTAGGTCCATGTCCCAAAGCTGGATCCTGTCTGCTTTGCAGATAGCTGGTGAGGGAAGCTATATTTATGGGATCTCTTTGCGAGAGACCCGTTGCCCACGTCGGGCTAGCATCATCAAAAAGAAAAACTATGGTATTTGTCATTTGCCATTAATTATCGGACTATAGTGGATTTAATTTTCCCAGAAGAGTTCCTTGTTCCATGCACGTCTGTGTTTAACATATATATATATATATATATAAATAATAGAGGGAGGGAATGGCTATATTATCTCGCTTATTTACGTGTGTTGTTTCACGAAATGTATAGCCTAAATATCAGTACCAAATATTATATACAAATATCAGGTCATTAAAATTTTTAAATTACGTTGTTAATTTACGTTAAATTTTTTTATCACACGCAAATTTATAACGAAATTTGTTGTGCAGCAAAATTATTATTTCACATACCAGAAGATGTCATGTGAATGTGATGGTATATAGCGATGTAAATAACAGAAAATTATATATTTAAAAGTAAATAAATAATTAAACATGTGTTATGAATGTATAAAAAGATCTTGCATTTGAGTTTTAAATCGGATGAAAATAAGTCAGTTCCCCTTAAAAAAGAGAGAAATTAATTTATTTAAATTAAAATAATAAACCTTCATTTTATTTTTCATAATGCAGATAATAAACAAAGAAATTGTTTTTATTTAAAATATGTTTAACCTGATTTTGTTTTTTGTGATATTTGCATCTTATAAAATAAATACCTAGAAAATTTTATAATCTTCTTTCGGGAAAACAAAAAAAAAATGGTGTTAATAATCCAACAGGGTTGAAGCATCTTAAACAGAAAGAAACAAAAACCAACAAGTGCAAGGGTATAAAGTTCAAAATTGATTGTCAAACTCCGCTTTTGTCTCAAGAAGGAAGGCGAGGATGAATCCTTTTTCTTTTTTTTTTTTGACCCCAAGGCGATGATGAATTTTTTTTTCCTTTTTAGAAGGAAGGTGAAGACGAATCCTTTTTTCTTTTTTTTTTCTTTGAACGAAGGTGAAGACGAATCTTTTTTTTTCTTTTTTGAAGGAAGGTGAAGACGACTCTTTTTTTTTTTTCCAAGGAGGATGGGGCCCCGCAGGTGACCCTCAAGGGGCAAATGCCCTTCATTAAGGACGGTGAGATCCCATAAATGGGTTAGGAACTTAAGTAAGCGGGGGCCCCTCATAACGAAGGCGAGGCCTTCAGGGGGCCCCTCCAGGGGCAGGATTTCAGAGCATCCCAACTCCCTCTCCACAAACGCACCCATACTACTCACCTTCACACATGCCGAATATGCAGATATGGTGTATGTCTGCGTTTTTTGCGATGGAAGTAAGTGCAACAGCTGCTGTTGCAGAATACCGTCGACGGTTTCCGAACCGCAGAATTCCGGATCGAAGAGTGTTTACCAGGGTTTTCAACACATTGCGTGAGATTGGTACACTTCCCAGCGTAGTCCTACTACTAGCTCACGAAGAATTTCTACACGTCTCGGTGTACCACACACAAGAGTATGGCGAACATTACGTGAGGAAGGTTTGCATCCATATTATGTACAGCGTGTACAACACCTTCAACCAGGAGACGCTGCCATGCGACTGGAATTTTGTCATTGGGTAAATGCTAATCGCCGATTGCTTCGATTAATACTGTTCACCGATGAAGCTACTTTCACCCGTGACGGTATCAACAACACTCGTAACTCTCATCGGTGGTCAGGCGAAAATCCAAATGCCACTGTGGAAACAAATTTTCAACATCGTTTCTCTGCCAATGTGTGGTGCGATATCATCGATGATCAGCTGATTCGCCCTGTTACTTTAGAGAATCGTCTTACAGGACAAAGTTACCTAGAATTTCTGCAAAATGAATTGCCAGGAGTATTGGAGAATGTTCCTTTGGCTACACGTGCTGGTATGTACTTTCAGCATGGCGGAGCTCCTCCACGTTCTACCCGTCTGGTGATGCAATACCTAAATCAAACTTTCCTTGGTCGATGGATCGGCCGCGGTGGTCCTATTCAATGGCCACCAAGGTCTCCAGACCTCTCTCCGTTAGATTATTGTTTGTGGGGATGGATGAAAAGTCAAGTTTACAAAAGAAAGGTGGATACACGAGAAGAATTGCTCGCGCGCATTTTGGATGGTGCTGCCCGCATAAAGGAACGTCAAGATCAACTCAGACGAACAACACGCGATCTTCGCACACGAGTTGCAAAGTGCATTGAGGTTGACGGTGGGATTTTCGAAAACGTATTGTAAACTGTAACAAATTTGTCATTTCTGTATCTGATACCATTCAAAATTCCAATGTTTAAACATTAAATGTTAGAAACAGTAATTGGTTTCTCTTTCTTAATTACCATTAACAATGCTTTTGTATTTGTAGATTCAAACAGCTCTATCTCCGTAACCATTCAGAATTAGACACATGTTGATATGAACTTTTTTCCTCACAATGACCGATACTATCACCTCCCGAAGTATTGACCTTTCCTCCTGAAACACCCTGTGTATACACAGTACATAAAACTTGCTTTTGGTAAACGTCTTGTTAATACTGTCTTCTTTTTGTAGGTGGGAACAATTCTAGGTTAGGTTAGATTTACTTTTACTACGTTCTCTGGCCGAAACGAAATATCTGTCAGGTGGTGCAGCCTTCGTTCTGAAGGTCGATATTGTCAACTTTTACCAAAAATGTGATCAGTATTTCATTTACCAGTGCTGAAAAATTATGCACTGTGCAAACTATTTTAAAAAATAAAACAGATCCTGTTTATTTATCTAAAATTTTGGGACTTTTTCTTTTATGTTTTCAGTAAAACTGGTCAAGAGCAGTCTCAAATTATTAAAATATTCAAATTTTTACATTTAATACAAGTGTGTTCGTACGTGTACGCGCGCGCGCGAGCGTGTGTGTGTGTGTGTGTGTGTGTGTGTATGTGTTTATAAATAATTAATTTTGAGAGGTTATAAAGTGTGTGTGTGTGTGTGTGTGTATGTACGTAAAAACCTTTTCCGGACCTATTCAGTATTCATAGCATCAGATGTCAGTCCCATTTCAGGAAATTCTTATGGATATATCTCTTTGTATGAAATTTAAACTGTCGTCATGTTTTTACTTCTTCTAAGCAGTAGCGGATTATAATGGGGGCAAAGGGGGCATTTTCCCCCGGCCCCAGATGCTGATCGGCCACAAGATGCTGACCGACCCCAAGAAACTATGTAAACGCTATAATCTACCGTTGAAATAATTGGTCGACCATGAGGAAGAAAAAAAATTCTAGATTCCGCTTCTGCAAAACTTAGTTTAGTACCCCATTTATGTGAACAAAGTATACATTTTCCATAATCACATCTTTGTTTTTGTTTCGTTTTCTGTTGATCGATCCCAGTCAGCTGATCACATCACTCATGTATGATGTATCAGGTAAAGAATTGTGTTTTTCTAGTGTTTTTCTAGTGACACCGGCCCGAAAATATTCATTGCCCCCGGCCCTAACAATGCTTAATCCGGCCCTGCTTCTAAGCCTTTGTCTTAAAATTAAATCGGTCTATTTAAAGAATAAGTATCAGAATGTCTAAATTGTCCTAAATTTTAAAGCAGTTGGAAAGACTAATTTGAAATGCCTAATAAAATGTTTAATGAATTGTCTAACAATGAAATGTCTAATGCATGACAGTTTAAGTTTAAATTTAAGTATAAGTTTAGGTTTATAGGAGAAGAAGTGCTTCACAGCATTACTTTTAAGAACTTTTGGCTTTCATTCTGTATCCATTTCTTCTTGTAACTGTAATTTCTTCTTCAAATAATTTCCTGTAATTTGAATTATCGAAGACATTTAATAGTTTTAAATACTAGAATTAGTTCTCAAAACATTCGACGCTTTTCAAGTGAATACATAACTTGGTCAGTTAATTTTTTCTAAAATAGTCTACTTCACAATTCTGGATTCATTTTGGTTACTCTAGCCCAGCGGTTCTAAAACTTTTTCTTCTTCTGTACCCCTTGAATTCTTTCACGAGATTTTGTGGATTTTCGAGAGAGAGAGAGAGAGGATTTTTACTTTCTTTACGACCGTGTGACTTGTGGCCGTTTGTTAATCGTATAAAAGATTAAAAGGGTTATTTTTCAGGACCCCTTCGCGTATGACCTAAAATTCCCTCGCGTACCCAGTTTGAGAACCACTGCTCTAGCCCGAACTCTTTCTAACTTATCAGTGTCTTTTATCAAGTATATGATGTCTAACTTAGAGATTGAACCTAGGGTAAACCTACTGTATATCAAGAGGTCTACGTCTAAGGCTAGTCTCAGAGTCACAGACTGGTTCTTAATCTTGAAAGACTTTAATAGCCAAGGCCGAACCAAATAAATAAAATTAATAAATCAATAAAAAACCCTTAGAAGACCTAAGCTTACATAGAATACTGTAAATGAATAAATGCACAAATATAATAAACTGTTTTCTCCTGTTTCCGAGACGTTGTAGGACAAAAGCCCCCTAGGACAAAAGCCCCCTAGGAAAAATAATAATAAGAATTTTTTTAATCATTATTTTTATTCTTTTTATTTACAGTTTATGAACACTTCTCTGACATGTAAATATTACATTTATTATATCATAAGACTGCAATAAGGAAGGCATTATAAGTATTATACAGTAGCACACATTAACGCTAATATTTATAGAACCATAAAAAATTACATTATAAAAGGATCATCATGCCTTATCTAGGCAAAGTCAGCTTTATAAGTATTATACAGTAGCACACATTAACACTTGCATTATAAATTTATAGCTCACTATTTTACAGGAGCACAAAATTATTTACACAACCATAAAAATGAACATTATAAAAGGAACATCATACCATATCTAGGGAAAATCAAACAAATAAAGCACAATATTAAAAAGTTCATTAAGTGTTAAGGTTCATTTAAAGTTCATTTTACTTCCACCTAATGCTGTGACCTACACCATTCAGAAATTCCTCCAAGGCCTTCTTCTCATTCACATAGTCCAGACACAGGTTCTTCAAACGCTGTTGATGCTCCTTTGTGGCACGGTCCTAACCTAACCTAACCCAACCATTCAGGTAGACAAAACAGTGATCAACTAGAGTGAATCAACATAGACAAAGATTATAATATTTGTTTAGGATTACTTCATAGCACACGAACAATAATTATAATATAAAAAAATGGAGGCTTTTGTCCTACTTTGCACTTTAACTGAGGGGGTTTTGTCCTATTTTGCACTTTAACTGAGGGGCTTTTGTCCTACTTTGCACTTTAACTGAGGGGCTTTTGTCCTAGGGGCTTTGTCGGGACCCCTTCCGAGACAGCCTATAAATGCGAATACTAAATAAACTGCGTTACAATTTCAAAATATTTTTAACCATAATGCGCATGTGTCTATAGGAGGAAAAGAATAGAAAACTAACTTATTATACAAATAAAATGTTTAATTTCTATGCTTTTATATGTCTGAAAAATTTAAGCACCGTTTTCAAATATTTGAAACAACTAGTAAACATTTCAAAATAGTTATTATTCATTTCAGAAAGCTAAGTGTACACATAAGCGCAGGATGCAAGAGACGTCACAATTTTCACTGGAATTGCGTCATGTTATAGAGGGCTGGGTTCGGCTCTCAGTCATATAACCCAAGAGAGATTATTTGGAATTAATTTGAGTGCTAAATTCAGCTTTCTTTAATATGACGCGAATTAAACAATCCAAGCAAGAGAGCTGTCAGAAAACCTCTTCCGAACCTATTCATCGCATCAGATGCCAGTCCAATTTCAAAAAATTTAAACTTTAAACTTTAAACTGTCAACATGTTTTTACTTCACACTAAGCATTTGTCCTAAAATCAAATATTTGAAGGCGCCAAAATATGTAAACCTGAAAGCAAATTCTACAATTTTTATTTCAGAAGACTATGCTTTGTGCAACAAGGTAAGGTGACGCTCCTATCAAAAAAAAAAAAAAGACCGTTGGTGCGTCAGTGAAGAATTCATTGTTCAAATCACTTCTGTTTTATTGTCAGAATGATTATCCACTGTCATTCCTCAATCTGTTTCGTTCAGAAAGTTTCACCCACTTCAATTCTGTATTTATGCTTGAATGTAGCATAGCGAGAGGCTCAGGTATCTTCATTTGTTTTTTAATCAAGTATACTCGTATACATGGGCGTCCGGAGGGGGGGGGGGCAAGAGGGGGCAGTTGCCCTCCCTTGGAAATTTGTGTTTGGTCAATTTCACTGAAACTTACACGATTATAGTTAATCATAGTATCATATAACATATAAAAAATGGACTTGACTGGTAGAAAAAAAAATGCACCGAAAGCAGGCTATGATAAGGGGAGATAACGGTTTTTACTCGTAGTGGTCGCAGTGCATTTTTTTTTCTACCTAATAAAGAACTAATAAGAACTAAGAACTAATAAGTTAGTTTTGCCCCCCCTTGCGAAAAATCCTGCGGACGCCCCTGCTCGTATAGTAGAGATAACCACAACATTTTGTTCTATTTAGGAAGTTTGAAGATACGAGTATTCCAGTTCATGTCTACAAAGTGTTGAGATTTTATTGTAATTAAATACGTTCCTTTGTCTGTTGGTTTAACATGTACACCAGTCGTTAAACATCCATTTTGACCAATGAATATATTAATGTCGAGAATAGAGTGTATTATTCAAGGAAGGTTCAAATGTGAATTTTAATTTACTTAGTTCATGAAGTCTTCGAATAAATAAAGGAATGTGGTTATTGTTTTTAAATAGTATCAAGGTATCGTCGACATATCTCATATACAGTTTTGGGTTGTAGAAGTTGTTTTCTTTCATTATTTTATTTTCTAAATTTGACATATAAAAGTCTGCGAAGGTAGGTCCAAATGGTGTGCCCATAGCAACACCATCTATCTGTATGTAGGTTTCATCACAGAATCTAAACGGAGGTTTTGTACAACACAAAATAAATAACTGTTTCATATCTTCTTTTTTTTAAGGTTGGTGCAATTAAATTTTTATTATTGTAAACATTGTCCAAAATTATTTCTATGGTTTCCATGACTGGTACATTTGTAAAAAGTGATTCCACGTCAAAAGAAACAAGTTGTTCAGCGTTGGCTATTTTTAAGTTAGATAATTTAGCTAGTGTTTCGGTTGAAGAATTTACAACAAAATTTTTGTTAAGATACGGTCTTATTATCTTATTTAAAAACTGAGCGATATCATGTGTGACAGTTCCGCTCATTGAGATGACAGGGCGTAATGGTGGATTAGTCGTTTTTTTATGAATCTTAGGTAGTCCATAAAGATGACTATCATTATAACTTCCTGATCGTTTTAGTAATTTCGAGATGTTTACGTCATTTATTGAATTAGCAATTTTATTTATTTCATTTTTTGTTTTAAGTGTTGTGTTAATATTACATTTCGAAAATTTACTATTATTGCTGACAATATCTCTGAATTTATTATTATATTCATTCTTGTTCAATATAACCGTACTATTACCTTTATCGGATTTTTTATTATGATTTCATCATTGTTTCTAAGAGATGATATCACGTTATATTCATTTTTTGTTAATTTCCCATGATTATTATTTTCAATAAATGAGATTGAAAAGGTTTTTAATTTCGTTTTAAGTTCATCATCATTAATCATATTTATTTTACCATTATGTTCATTGTATTTAATTTTTTCATAAAGTCTTTCGGTTTCAATTTGTTTTTCTATCTTTTTAGATGGTTCCTAAGGCCAAAATTTAATCCTTTGTCAAATATACTAGATTCGTGTTCATTAGGTTCATAATTTGATAAATTAGTCACTATTGATTCTTTGTTTTTCTGCATAATTGTTCCTCCATAAAGTTTGTGTAATTTATTTAAGTGTTTAAACTCAATGTCATCTTTGAATTCTCTTAAGCTTCTATTTAAGAATAAGATAGAAGATAGAAGTGTAGATTTCCGGTTTCTTTTCTGAAAAGTAAAACATTTTTAATGGATTCTTTTTTAAGGTCGATTAATTTATCTTTCTGTTTCACAATTTCTCGTTTGAGAAGTTGCGTTTTGAAATTTTCTGTAGACTTTTCTTTGTGAGCTGTTTTGTCGTAAAGTCTTGTTTATCTATGTCTTATGTTAATCCTTTATTGTTATTATTTTTATTATTATTAATAGTAGTAGTAGTAGTAATGATGTACAAATTCTACTGTTTCGCTGAAAATATTTCATTTGAAGAATTTTCCTTTCTAAAAGGTGAACACTGAAAGAAAATCATTATTTCACGGCTAAGATTAAAAAAAAATTAATAATACACACACACACATATATATATATATATATATACATACAGTAAACCCTCGTCCAACGCGTTTGTCCAGCGCGAATTTGCTTATACACGGAAAAATAAATGCGAACAATTATTTGTCGAAAGAAGAAAATTTGATTATACACGGTCCGCCAAACATCTCTAATACAGTAGTACTGTATGCGTTAAGTTCAGTGAAGTTGTGTTGGATTGTTTTTGTCGTATTTTGCCGTTGTTTTGCTATTACCCTTAGACAGCAGTATGGCATCAAAACGTAAAGCATCTGTAAGTGATAGTGAAGAGAAGAAAAGTCGTAAGGTTATGACATTAGCCGAAAAAATAAAGATTTTAGATAAGTTGTATGAGCATAACATCACTTGACCGAGAGCATCACGTGAATGAGTCTACAATACGCACCATCCGAAAGAGTGAAGAAAAGATGCGTGCTATTTTTATTTATCATATGTAAATATCATTATGGTTGATTTTATTATGTTCTTATTTCGTATACAATATAGGTAGGGAAATTCATTTGTGTGTGAATAAAAAATCTACATATCTAAGTATTAATGGGAGACTTTACGCGGCCGCATTCACGTATCCCCATTTATCCCATAAGGTATTAAGTTTGTCCAACGCAGATTTACCTAACGCGCCGTTCTCGAGGAACCTAACCCCCGCGTTGGACGAGGGTTTACTGTGTGTGTGTGTGTGTGTGTGTGTGTGTGTGTGTGTGTGTGTGTATATATATATATATATATATATCATAACCTTGTACCTCGTAGCAGTTCCATGCGTTGGTCTCTCGTCATACGAAAGTCAAGCTGTGGCCCCGAACCGTCTTAGCTTGGTGAAGGAGCGAGTTGCTCTCTTGCGCTCTCCAGCGCACATAGTACACCCGTCCATCAGGTACGGCTCTGAGCCTGTATCTAATCTTCTTTTGAAGATTTCAACTTTGACCTGAGATTCTTTGGAAGCTGGTTAAAAAGTTCCAGCCCCCTAATAACCAAGCTATTTTCCTTCAGTGTTAAGGGTCCCTCGTCGGGTCTTTAGTTTGGGAACACGACACATTCTGCCTTTTCCATTTTCCAGTGTTATTTGGATGGTAATTGGGTTTAGATTATTACTCCTAATTAACTTTCTCTAAATACAAACAAAACAAATGTGTATCTTGGTATCTTAAATACAGTAAAATTGTTGTAAAAGAGTGTAATCTAATGAAATTTCTTGGTGCAATTCTAGATAAGAAATTGCAGGGGAAGGACCATGTAAAATATATCTCTAAAATGACTACTTGGACTGTTGCTATAATGTTTAAACTTAGACATATAGTCCCTAAACAGGTTTTATTAATTCTGTATCATCGTACTCAATTGTCCTTCCTTATATGGTGTACTGCAACTTTGCATGAGGAAATTCGGCTGACAATGCTTTAAATAGTATCTTCACTACTCAGAAATGAGCAATAAGGATATTATCTTATATTGATTTTCGTGATCATTGAAAATCATTCAAGATCATTCATTCTTTAAAGATTATAATTAACTAAATTTACATACTCATTAAAAGAAGTCTTGTAACTAACGTATATTTGAAAACTAATTAAATTCAATCGTTAATTATGAAAACAGCTTTAAAAATAAATAATATTTACTATTTCATTCACCATCTTCCGATGCTGGTACACAGCTGAAGATTGGTAACGTTTAAATTGAGAACTGTATAAACAATACGACAATTATGACATAAAACCCAACAGGTCATTCACCTCAGGACTTTGAACGGCTCGGAGTATTAGAAAGGGAAAAATATTCTTTACTGAAATTTATTGCATAGGTATTTCGTGGAATGAAACAGGATGCCCGAGAAATAATTGGCGTATTTTCTTTTAAATAATAATAATAATTGACAATAATTGACAATAATTGACGGGTCCCGCGTCTAAAGGTACCTAAGCGCCAAAATTAAAATTCGGCAGAAATCCCCTCAAAAATTCAGCAATATTCTGGCAATAGTATCTGTTATTAATTGAGCTAGAACGTTCATTTTTGGCTAAATTAGAGTTCTAAGTGTGCTAATGAAGATGTTGAGTTTTTGGAATAGATTTTCATATTTTATATTTTATATATATATATATATATTTTTTTTTTTATTATGCCGAACTTTGGGTGAACTTTTGGCTGGTGATAGAGGTGAAAAAAGTAGTTCGCTTCATAAAGTTATCAACCATACTTCGTGTCGTAAGGTCATTATAACCCAAACCACACGATAGAGGAAGGGTGAAAATAGTGATATTCATCAAAAACACGTTTTCGCCTGTGGTTTTCGCTTAGGTACCGTAAGACGCGCGACCACTCAATTGGTTTTATTGGTTCTTCGACGAAGTTCTACCAGATCCCTAAGTTTGTCACGATACACAAACGTTTTAACAGCCCCATAAATAAAAATCTAAAGGAGTTACATCAGGTGATCGAAGTGGCCATGCTATCGGTCCACCACGTCATATCTAGTGCTGACGAGTTTGCGCGTAAAAAGTTGCGAATAGCAACAGTATAGTAGGAAGGCGCCCCATCTTCTTGTGAGAAAAATTGTTTGCAGCACACCGAGATAATACAGCAGTCGCGGACACGTCACACGAAACTAACTTTTGGTACATCTCATTCATGTTGATATTTAAGTGCTGTATAGGCCATGGCGGACTGAGAGTATGGCCACCTCGATCACCCGACTTAACAACCCCTTTGTTTTTTATCTAAAGGGGGAATGTTAAAACACTCCAAATCGGGGAGACGATGGAGTAGAACCCAAACACTCGCAGCCTAAGTCCAGTCTCTAACCAAGACATGGGAGCTCAAAATATTTCACAAGTTTTACTCAACTTGCTAATTCGACTCAACTAGGGTGACTACCGGCTCCGCAGGAACCGCACCACCACTTCCCATTTGATCAGCGAGGTGAAGCGAGGTTGAGCCGGTTCAGAGTTGGACTGGTGACAGTCTTCTGCTTCCAGAAATGTAACGACCAGTGGTTCGGATCCACGTAAAGTTTTAGGTCCCAAAAAACAATTTTAGATATCAATGATGAAAATTCAAATCTCGTTTGCGATTAACATTTCTCTGGAGAAAATGCAGTTACGCTTATAAATTATCCTCTACGAGTTTAAAGTAAAACGGAAGATCTGAATAACATTTATGCACAATCATATATCGGTGAATAGTTAGGTACCATCCCACTCTCAGAGCCACGAAGATCCTCCACTCATTTACTTTCCATGAAGAGAATCAGACACCACCTCTAGTAACACATTAGACGAGACCTACAATAGATCTTTGTTCGCTCTTACACAGTAAACGTAATACCAGCATATATTCGAAGCCTATATTTAATATGGACCACTCACCTCAGTTTTTCTCTTCAGCTACTGAGACAATCCAATCATTCGTGAGCTGGTTATGTAAACTCGACTACAGAAGATCTACTTCATATAATAAATAAAAATACTCAATAAGGTTAATTTACGTCACTATTCACCAAAGGTTACGCACGAAAATCAGTGGAGAAAATTTCTAGAATTTATTTTTTTGAATACTAAAATTTTTTTAATTTTTATAAAAAATAAAAAGTTGTTATAATAATATTCTGTCATAACGTCTCCTTCAAAACAAATAAATATATCTCAAACCCTGTTCCATATCGGAACAGTTCTGGATCAACGATCAACGCACAGGCTAGTTAGCATTGGTAGTGAACGAACCACCCATGCAACCAGGTCTCCCTTTAAAAGTGAGTGGTCCCTGTCGTGATGGCTCGAAGCAAGCCCCCCCCCCCCCCCAAATTAAAAAAAAAATATATATATATATATATACACATATACATATACATATATATATATACATATACATATATATACATACACATACACATATATATATATATATATATATATATATATATATATATATATATATATATATATATATATATATATATATATATAGGATGCGGCATAAGTCGGTTTACCGAGAATAATGGAATCACCTTGTGAAGAATAATATTTATCATTTACTACAAAAATTATTCAAAGTGTCCTCCATCATGTTACATACATACATTGCATCTTTGAACCACTGAACAACAAATAGGGCAGCACAGTTTTTTGTTATTATTCAACGTCTCGATCTCTTGACGTATCAAAATCATCGTGTGATCGAGTTTACGGCCAGAAACCTCGGAACTTCGATCACACGAAGACTTTGATACGCTAAGAGTTCGAGATGTTGAATAATAACGAAGAACTGTGCTGCGCTATTTCTTGTTCAAAGATGCAATGTATGTATTGAACATGATGGAGGACACTTTGAATAATTTATGTAGTAAATGATAAATATTATTCTTCACAAGGTGTTCCCATTATTCTCGGTAAACCGACTTATGCAGCACCATATATATATAATATATATATATATATATATATATATATATAATATATATATATATAATATATTATATATATAGCGAAGTTAAGCGACATTGGGTCTGAGTAGTAGTTGGATGGGAGACCGTCCTCCGCGCCCAGATTATGTAGCGAAGGAGGTTAAACAAGCCCAATTAAAAAAATATATATATATATATATATATATATATATATTTATTTTTACACTATCGAATTAACCTTCTGCTTTTTCTGTTTTTTCACATTTTTAGTTTTCTCCTTTGGTGCGTTGTTTTTAGTTTCACAAACGTCATTTAAAACCGTCCTCCATTTGTTGATGACGTTACTTACGTCATTCCCTAATTCCACTAAATTTTGACGACGTAAAATCATTGATAAAAGGTTAAGTTTTGAAAGATCATCGCTGATCAATTTTTTTCTTTTGTTGTCGTTCACGTCGTCGTCATTCTCGTCGTTGTGAACGTCGATGATAGACGCAATGGCAATCATTTCCTCCCGATGGACGTTTCCTTCGGATAAATCCACAGACACGTTTTGTTGCAGGTTCGGTTCGTATAAAATTAATTCTTTTTTATCGTTTTCTTTAACTTCTGACGAAAAAGTTTCGTTAATAGTTTCATAATTTTTCTTCTTTTTTACCGATGACGTTTCGGCCCGTTTTCTCTTCAGCGAAACGTTTGCTCGGCCGTTAGGATTACCAGGTTCTAACTTGGCCTTCATATCACAGAGGGTGCGGTAAATTTTGGCTCTTATGTCCTTCAAACTGGGATTGTACTTTCGACGCTCCCACTGGGATGGATCTACTTCCAAGTCGTACTGAATGAAAGTCCGCAGCAATTCCTTCACTACCGGCGCCTTTGTGATTCCTGCCCTCACGTACTCTTCCACTTTATCAAACACGCGTTTGTCCACGGCTTCTCTGGACACTGATTCATCTCCCAACTGGTGATTCCGATGATCGAACACCGACGGTAGGGTGAAAATGTATTTCACAACGCACTTAATCTTGTCTTTATTTTTCTTTATAAAACTCGAAATTTTGTATAATTTGCTGGGTGAATCTTTTGAAAGGTCTACCTGTAAACGAAGGACGATAGGATGAATTGCGTTGCTATTCTTGAGTTTCATCAAGAGACAGCTAGACTATGGAAAAAACTAAAGAAGCCTATCGTATAGTTTAATTTAAAAGTCATATTTTTCAATACAAAATAATAATTTGTATTATATTTTATAACTATAAATTGCCTCTGTTTTGGGGTAAAACCTATTGGAGGTGGAGGAAAATACCTACGACAATGAAAAAAAGATGTAGAAAAAAGTATTTTTTCATACCAAATTTTCCACCTACTGACGTGACCAAAAACACTGAAATAAGAAAACGACAAAATGATTAAAAAGATGTACAATTTTCCAAACGCTTACATCAACAAAACCATAAGGAGAAACGTTTGACAAACTCACAATGCTTCTCGGCTGGAATAACGTTCGAGAAGAGAGAATGTGTGTTTACTGTTTACCCCTCTCGAAGTTTTGTGACAAGGGCCTTTAACTATTATTTAAAGATAGACCTAGGCTACCGCAAAAAACAATTATGTCTAACGGCCTACATCGACAATAAACAAGCCTAAGACAACCCGGAGGCCTCAGTAAAATCATAGGCCCAAACTTATTAATAATATGCTGTCCAGTCTATGTTTACCACAACAGTACAGTAGGTCCAAATGTCTAAACTTGAGACTCTTCCCGACTATGGACAAGAGGTCTAAGGCAAGTTTCTCTTCCCTCTTTTAGGGTAGATCCTCAAAACTGAATAAAAATTAATGAAAAACATCGATCTTTCGTTTATCGCGTAGGCATCATCAGCTGTTGGAAAATTTTAACGGATTGCTTGTACGATAGGCAACCACTCAGACTCCACACTACAGGAAACTGGCATCATGACTTTCACTATGTTCTAAACTGTTTCTCTTCAGAGACAAAAGGCATAGATTCTAATTTACTGATATAGTGACTACTACAAAACTGTTTAATGGCTTCCATGCATGAGAACATACCTAGTTTTAATAATTTAAGTACGGTAGCTATGCAAATTGTATAAGCACGACAGTGTTCATAAACTCTTCTAACACGATGTTTACAATTCCTTACATTTCAGGTCAACTTAATAATCTAAATAAATTAAGTCCTAGCACTTACCGGTGTACGTTCGATTCTATATTTCATCTTTCTCCATATATTACAGAACGTATTTCACTTACAAAACAAGGCTAAAATACTTGCATTATAATCAGGAAAAACGAGAACTTTCACGACTGTGATTTTGAATGGACAATTCTTCTTCTTTGAACTTGTGAATTTCCTGTACCGCCTCCTATCTGGACCATACTGCGAAGAGAAATAAGAAAATAATGACTCGTACCAATAGCTTACATCGTTCGTAACTAAACCACTGAGCATGTTGTTACGAGTCGAACCTACATTGAAATTCAACCAACCTGACCAAACCAAGCAGTAAATATTCATTTAATTCACATTCAGTCGCACCCTCTTTACGGTTACTTAAGTTGAGATCCACTGAAGTTCAGCCAGTGATGGCACAGTACCAACTTTTAAGATTCTTTCGTTTCATGAACTGGATGTCGTGGAACCCCGCCGCCTTCTACCTTCAAGGCACGCAAGTTGCAACAATCTTTAAAGATTACAACTTCAGGACTTCAATTGTTTCCTAATCCAGACTGCTTATCATTTAATCAGCATCTACAAATTATTTTCTGTTCACGTTTCCATCATATTTCGTAGCGATTTTAAACTTCAAAAAAAGCATATCAGATTTAACAGTTTAACACGAATGTAGCCATCAAAATGAAAGCTACTGACCAAAATATTCTAAGTCCACACCCCTAAATCTACCTGCATCACACAACAGGTAAATGATAATCTCTGAATAGTTTATAAAAATTATGTAATAAGGACTTATGGGATTTGGGGGGGGGGAAGAATTCAAGTGACTTTCCAACTTTTGTGTACTTTGAAATTTGTACGAACCTTTTGATCTCTCTTCCGTTCTTTATCGATCCGTTTAGTGACGACTCCTTGATGGCATCGAAAGGTCAGCCTCCCACAAATGGCGAAGGGTGTCCCATGAAATAACAGATCCTGCTTCCCTTTCTCTCTAAAATGAACGGTTTCCCCTGAATATTCCGTTTCTGCGAAGACAAATCAAAATGATCCACTATAGGGTAACAGAAGACTCAAAATCTTATCTCCAAAACAAATATGTACATTAAACCCCTGAGTTGTGATCTACAAGCATAATGTCATATTAACAAGTCATCAACTTCCTTTTCGGATGGGTTGAGACACTGTCCAAACCCATCTGCAAGGTGCAGGAACCAAACTTCATTTTGGCTCTCTTCTTCCTCTATGGGCAGTGGGGTGTTCGCCTCCTTTCTGCATAAAAAACTACAAAGTGAAAAGCAGTGTGACTAAACTTTGTCGTAAGCTACCCAAAAATTTCATAACTTCCGAACATATGTAGTTTCGTAAATGACTTAAGTAAATTGCTTGAAATAGTCAAAGCCTGGGACGTTGGGTAAAAGGATTTCTTGTTTACACGTTTCCTCCTGCGGCTTAATAAAAATAAATTAAAAAATTCAGATTGTACCGAAGTTTCTACTTAAGTTCTCTGCCAGTCTTGTCATACAAGAAACCCTATAACATGAAAATTTAAAGTTCATATCAGGACGCCAGGTAGGTAGTTTCATAGGTGAAAAGATACCTCGTACTGTTTACTCATGATCGAATGATTGGGCTCTCACGACTTGTCGTAGTGATAGATATATATTGATCAGAACCTTAAACTTCTGTATGGGGCAGTTCATATAAATTCAGTGTGTGTGTGTGTGTGTGTGTGTGTGTGTGTGTGTGTGTGTGTGTGTGTGTGTGTGTGTGCGCGCGCGCGCTCCGGACCACAACCTGCCAAGCGCCAGTGGGGTCAGAATTGAGTTGTTTATACCATTATATTCCCCCACCCTTCCTCTATCCCGTGGGTGAGTCAGGGAGCAGATTGTGGACCTGTTCGTATGGTCGAAATGAATCAAATATCGTGCTTGGTTAAAAAATTATGGCATTTTGTAAGTTGACAAACTTTAACTGCATTTTTCTCCATTTTTTAAATTTTGGCACTTGGCAGCTTGTTGTTCTGAGTGCCATATATATATATATATATATATATATTATATATATATAACAAATTTCAAGCTTCTCGACGCCCATGTCCACTGACAAAAGTGTTACAGAGTGAATTAAAGAGGCTGTTATTCGCCAATTAAGGTTCAATTCGGATAATACGTATCCACTCATGAAAACCATTTTCCTCCATTACTTTATCAAGGAAAACTGTGTGTGACTAAAGGGGCTAGTTTTCCCTTCGGCTATGAGGAAACCAAATATGAATCTTATTTTGGATGATGCCATGGTCGAAATTTTTTTTTTAAGTCCAGTCAATATTGTCTTTAGATTTAATACAGATATGGGGTGATTGATTGATTTGTTTTCTGCAATTGGAGATAAAAGTGTTTTCAGACGTCTAGCTACGGATCGTCAATTGCGAAAAACAAAGAAACAAGGCCGCCTCCACATCTATGACATTCTAAAGAAAATACTGAATGGATTTTGGAAAATTGGACCATAGCATCATTCTAAACATCATACTGATGTCACAACGTGTCCAGGCCTTTCATGAACCACATGGAAACGCCACAAAGTAAACTGACTGCATACGTTATTAGTCATGTCTCCTGGAGGCAAATGTACAGTTATAGGAAAAGGCTGGCCCAAAAGAATAAAACTTTAAAAACAAAAACAAAAAATTACTAATTAGTAAGGTTTGGGGGCCTGTCAAATCTTTTTCCTGCAACTGTACATTATGAATATGATTTTTTTAATGGATATTTGGATTATTCCTGTTGGATTCTCTATGTTGTGTTTTCAAATTAATATTTCACTAATGGTTGGGATGAAAAGCACCGTAATTCTGACTGATCTGAATGTATGTATAACAAATCACCTTTATTTTACTTACTTTTTAAGCGGAATCCACCATTCACATCGCTTACTAACAACCTAGTGAAGGTTTCATGTTCAAAATTGGCTAAAATTTCTTTCACTTCTTCAAAATCATCCACCATGAAATGCTGAGGGAACTGACACCTCAAAAGAAAAAAAAGGGGGTGTCAAAATTTAATTGAGTAAATGTTAGGTAACCTCAAGTTTATTAACCATTATACTTTTACTGTCGATAGTGCTTTAAGTGAACAAATAGTGAAACAGAGAAATAGGTTTCCAGGAGTTGATTTTTTAGAAAACATTCATTGGCACCTTCACTTGCACAAGTGCCATTTAGCTTTGAAATACAAGTATGCAATGACATAACCAGACCTGGAGGTCTGGTGCTAGTGTTTCCAAGCAACTGATACAATGAGAAAGCGGACTTAACTAACCCTAAATATTTCAAATACGAGGTTTGTTTTATCAACAGGTGTGAGACTGACGCAAAACCTCTTAGTATTAGCAAGTTTTGTACTGGTAGCTAAGTTACAGAAATACAAGGAGTGGCATCCATATATTATTATTATATTATTATATTATTATAATAATAATAATAATAATAATAATAATATATATACAGGGTGTGGCATAAGTTGGTTTACCAAGAACAGTGGAATCACCTTATGAAGAATAATATTTATCATTTACTACAGAAATTATTCAAAGTGTCTCCCATCATGTTCAATACATACATACGCTGCATCTTTGAACCACTGAACAACAAATAGGGCAGCACAGTTCTTTTTTGTTATTCAATGTCTCAAACTCTTCATGTGATTGAAGTCCTGAGGTTTCTGGCCATAAACTCTATCTTTGATTATACCCCACAGTGAATAATCACATCACAGTAATTATTCAATGTCAGGTATAATCAAAGATAGAGTCAACAGCCAGAAACCTCAGGACTTCGATCACACGATGAATTTGATATGCCAAGAGTTTGAGACATTGAATAATAACAAAGAACTGTGCTGCGCTTTTTGTTGTTCAGTGATTAAAAAATGCAATGTATGTATTAAACATGATGGAGGACACTTTGAATAATTTCTGTAGTAAATAATAAATATTATTCTTCACAAGGTCTACAGATCTACAGAAACTAAGGCTAACAAAGACCCTAAGATCCACTATAAGGTTAGCCCGAGAGAAAAGAAAGAGTAGGGGATTAAGAGAAGAGAATAAGGGGTTAAGTAAGTAGCAACACCTATCACTCATGGGTTAACATTCATTCATAAAAAGAGAAAAAAGGCTCACCATCATCATCCGCCAGCCACTGCCGACAAGTCGGAGAAATAGTCGAAGAGAATAGGAAAGGGGTGAAAGATGAAAAGAAGTAAAATAAGAACGTTTACAAACCATGCAGACACAGTCTTAACTCACTGTCATACCATGCAAACTACAGACATGCAAGTAAGGAGAGAATAAGAAAACGAAAAAGAGTAGGTAAAGTTAAACAAAAAGTGGGTTAGTTTACGATACAAGCTACATCTACGTACATGTTAGTCTAATTTTTTTTTTATTATTATTAATTTTTTGCTGGCATATCACACAATGGCATGTCACAAGCTGGCATTATTGTCAACGGACTCATCCTTGACCACCACCACCACCAGAGCTCCTGTTGTTAATTGTTTTTTTTAAATTTTAAACAACGTTAATACTTTTAAAATGCCTATCTAGACGGTTCGTAAACATATTAATGCTGGTAGAGTTCACGACTGGCGCGGGAAGATTATTCCATTTATCAATTACTTTAAACGTAAAGAAGTTTTTAGCGATATTAGTAATGAAACGTCTGCCACGCAACTTAAATCCGTTATTATGAGTATTGCTATTATCGAAAGTGAACAGTTTGTCAAAATTTACGTTATCGATGTTATTAACAATTTGAAAACTTCAATAAGTTCCCCCCTTAATCTCCTAGTTTCGAGTGAATGCAAGTCTAACACTTTAATCCTATCTTCATAAGGCTTGTTGCACAATGACGGAATTAGTTTCATGGCACGACGCTAAACCCTTTCTAACCTATCAATATCTTCGCGCAAATATGGGCACCAAAACTGAATGGCATATTCTAAATGAGGCCTGACTAGGGACTTATAAAGGGGCAATATAATATCCTTCGATTTAAATTCGAAATTACGCACTATGAAGCCTAACATCCTATTAGCTTTTGCGCAAGACTCCAGGCACTGGTTCCTAACCTATTTTGACACATTACTAGTCAATCCTACATCTATGTCTATGATTCCATTATTCTCGGTAAACTGACTTATGCCGCACCCTGTGTGCATATATATATATATATATATATATATATGATGAAAACCCACAAGGAAAAGGAAAAATTATTCCAAGGCCTTTCATGTCTTCAGAAGTACACCTTGTCAGGGAATGAAGGGAGAAGGCGAGATGACAAAAATATATACAAGCGGGACAGGAAAGCAAAAAGATTAGCACATGATTAACAAGAGTTGATTAGAGGCAAAAGGTATTTTAACAGGATATTGTAAATTTTATACATTCCTGCACTGTTATTGAAATTATTTTTAAAATGGATAAATGCACATTCTAGAATATTCCTTTCAATTATATCTCTGTTTTTAACAAGCACTTTAGAACTGTCCCACTTTATACTATGATTACATCTGTACATATGGTTAAACAATGCATTAGAATTATTTGCTGTTCTACATGCATATTTATGCTGTTTTGCTCTAATAATCAAACATTTTACCCATTTGACCCTATATATACTGAGTTACATTGTGTACATCCAATCAAATACACACAACCAACCACATTATCTGGGCTATTCTTTGTTAGGCATGATTTAACAGTATTATTATACTTAAAGACTACATTGATACCAATTGCTTTAAGTAAAGTGTGTGTGTGTATATAGTAGGCTAGGTGTAAGCTGTAAACCCTAGATCCTGTCCCAAAGCTGGATCCTATCAGCTTTGCAGATAGCTGGTGAGGGAAGCTATATTTTGGGGCCTTTTTCCGAGTAACCTGGAACCCACATTGGGTTTTCCATCATGAAAAAGAAAAAACTATAGTATTTGTCATTTATCATTACTTATTCGAACTATAGTGGATGTAATTTCCCAGAAGAGTTCCTTGTTCCATGCACGGTCTGTGTTTAACATATAAGTTTCTCAGGGTACCATTCTGAATTTGTGTATATTAAACAGACATGTTATGTGCCTTGAAAAGTGGATGCTCAATGTCCTGGTTGAGGTTTAAGTATTTTTCTTTTGGCTAAAAATACAATAGTTACCCCTTTTTCTTTGATGTATTCAATCCGACGTGAATGCAATAAGTTTCTTGCATATATTGAGGTTCTGAATGTGGTAGGCTGGGTGTAAGCTGTAAACACTATATCCTGTCCCAAAGCTGGATCCTATCTGCTTTGCAGATAGCTGGTGAGGGTAGCTATATTTTGGGGCCTTTCTGAGTAACCCGGTGCCCACGTTGGATTTTCCATCATGAAAAAGAAAAAACTATAGTATTTGTCATTTATCATAACTTATTCAAACTATAGTGGATGTAATTTCCCAGAAGAGTTCCTTGTTCCATGCACAGTCTGTACTTAACATATAAGTTTCTCAGGGGACCATTCTGAGTTTGTGTATATATATTAGGGTGGTCCTCAAAAACGATTTTTTTATTTTTATTGCTCCCACCCGATAAAGTAGTTCCACTTCATAAAAAAATTATTTTGGCAAAGTTTTTACCAGATCCGATAATATTTAGGGGTGGCTGTCAAACTTTAAATTTTGAACGAAATCCTTAAAATGGGCAAAATCTGCAGCATCTAAATTTGCTGGCCACTTGTGGTACCTATCTGAGGAAATGGTGGGATTGGCACTGTTTGATGCTTCTGTATCAGTAGACACAAAAAGATTAATTGTAAAGGGAATTAATGAGACAGAAGGCAGCCTAAAATGTCCTAAACGTGTGAGCCTTCTTCAAGATCATCTCCCAACATTGGATTCCTTGAGCACGAGAAACTCTTTCAAGCTTATACGGGCCCTCAATATCAATACTGCATTTATGCAAAAAGACCCGTCAACATGGGACTCAGATGATGAGTTTCAAGAGGCTCTTCGGAAAGTTGAAAACATCAAGGTCGTGACCGACAATGCCGAACGCGGGATTGCACTTATCCAGGATTATAGTGGAAAACACACTAAGAATGAAGAACAACTTCAATACCTATTGAAAGTCGTGGAGCAACACAGGAAGAAATATCCTGAACCTACTAAGAAGATCTTAAACAGTGAGCTACAGTGAGTGGTCTTGCCAGCCATGACGATTCAAAATAGTACGTCATCAGTGTTATGTATAAGGCTTATAATTTAAAATATATATGCAAAATAAAAATATTTTAACTACACATTATATCAGTGGTTCCCAAGTGGTGATCCATGGATCCCTGGGGGCCAACTGAGATTGTTCAGGGGGTCAATAGAAAACCCCCGCCTTGCAGTTTTGTGGTAACTTCAAGCTTCGACAGCCACCTCTAATTATTATCCAATCGAGCTCAAATTGAAGCAGAATTATTTTCTTATTAAGTGGAACAACTTTATTACGTGGGAGCATGTAAATTACCAAAAAAAATATCGCCTCTATAAGGGAGGACCACCCTAATATATATATATATATATATATATGTGAAAATTATTTCACGAAGGTAACACGTGAAAAATATTTATGATGAATAAAACCACGAAGGAAAGGAAACACAAAATGGTGCTCAAGCGCTTTCGTCTAATGACATTCTCAGGAACACTGAAGTACATAAAAGGGTTACAGCCTATATATAGGTTACAGAAAGAAAAAAAAAAAAATAAATAAACAACATACATACATACATACATACTAGTGTGTCCCAATTTTTTTTGTTCCTGAAGTTTGTCATGCACACACCCCTAATTTCTTCCACTCGTGAAAACATGCCAGCAAGATGAATTTCATTTGTGTTCTTTAATTTTAAGAATCCCCTCAAACGATGTGTTACTATTGCTGAACGGCTACTCTCTACCTTATACTAATTGTAGCATATTTCTTTTCAGGTTATGGATACAAGAAAGCAGGAGACTGTGTGGTTGGTGGGGGTGTTGCGAAATGAACCCCTGGAAACGCTGTGTCAACTCCCGACAGTGGGAGATGTTCTTCGACGTCTGTTGTTCTTCACTCGGAAGAAAAAAACATCCACAGCGGAAGCTGCCAATGTGGTAGCTGATGAGGTTATGGCGGTGTGGGCTCGGGCATCTATTCTGACCTCCCACAAGCCCAAGTGCGTCGAGAGGATCAAGGCCCTCTCCACGGACTACGAGAAGGTTGCCAGAAACCGAAACCATGGGGGAGAGAAGCAACTGGAGCGGGAAAAGGGATTCCAAGCCAACCTGAATACACTGTTCGAAACAGCTCATCCCAACGCCATGAAACTCATCAAAGTCCCCGAAGATCAAGACTTTCTGAATGACCAGCGAACAGTGCGGAAGATGTACATCGGAGGAGAGGACCTGCAGTTTGCTCGCAGGGCAGCGGAGCGGGAGAAATGCCGAGCAGCTGAAGAGAAGAGGAAGAAGAAAAGCCGCGAAGAGATGGACTCACTGCAAGCAAAAGGAACGGTGAAAAGTGGGTCTTCTTCTTCTTCGGAGTCCATGGCCGAAGCATCCAATGATGATGTCCAATATTCCTCTCCTGGTCCTTCGGCTCCTTGATCCACTCCCAAGGACAGCCAAGTGTCGGCAAGGAGGATCATCCAATATCCCAATTTTGCTGCAGCCCTGGATCGAACTGGAACCTCAGTACGCCAAGCGATGCACATTGTGGCTCCAGCACTCGCTGCCGCGGGAGCTGAGTTATCCTCAGTCACCTTGTCCAAATCAAGTCTTCACCGTTCATGGCAGAAGTCCAGGAAGAACTTGGCAGCCGGAATCAAGACCGAGTTCAATCCTGATACGCTGCTTGTCATCCACTTTGATGGCAAACTCCTCCCTGATTTGGATGGAGGGAAATTGGATCGCATACCAGTGCTGGTCAGCGGGAAAAATATTGAGAAGTTGTTGGCGATCCCAAAAATCCCTGACAGCACGGGACAGCGGATGGCTGGAGCTGTTCTGAAGGTGCTGGACGATTGGCCGCAAGTTCAACCATGGATTGCCGGTGTCTGCTTCGACACAACAGCGGTGAATACCGGTATTCACAGCGGCGCTTGTACGATTATCCAGGACCAAATGGACCGCCGCATTCTTTTCCTGGCTTACAGACACCACATGATGGAATTGGTAATCACCTCAGTCTTTGACCTGTTCTTCAGGTCTTCTGGCCCCGAAATTGCGCTGTTTGCTCGCTTCAAATCCCAATGGGAGTTCATCGACCAGAAGCAGGCTTCTCCGTTCAATGGCGATGGCCCAAGCGACATCCTTTCGGAATGGGTGGCGTTGAAAAAAGAGCAGATTGTCCACTTCATTGAAGACCAGCTTGAAGTTGGCCACCCAAGAGACTATTACCGGGAGTTCCTGATCCTCACTCTGGTCTTCCTCGATGGTCATGGCAAACGAGATCTCCGATACAATCGCCCTGGAGCATACCACCGGGCCAGGTGGATGGCCAAAGGCATTTACTGTCTTAAGATGTTCATCTTCTGAAGCCAATTCCACCTGACCACTCACGAGGTCCAGTCACTACGCAGGATAAACGTCTTTGCCGTCACCATCTACCTCCAGAGGTGGTTCGAGGCTCCATTGATGGCGGACGCGCCCGTCAATGACCTAGAGCGGTACAAGGCGGTGGATCATGATGTAGGTACTGCCCCATTGACAAAATTCCGGGGCCACCTCTGGTACCTAAGCGAAGATTTTGCCGGACTCGCTATGTTCTCCTCCAAAACCACCGATGCAGAGAAGACGGCCATGCTCCAAAACCTGCACAAGAAGACCGAAAACCCAAAAGATCTGCGTCAGCTGGAGGGAAAGAGTGTCTTGACCGTGAGACGGTCGGATTTTAGCACCTTGGTCACGAAAAGGACTCAAAACCTTTTTCATTGCCTGAAGCTGCCGGTTCAAAAACCCCAAAGATCTCAAAGGATGTGCACCATCGTTGAAGTCTGTGAACGACGCGGCAGAATGGGTGGTGAAACTGGCGGAAGATTTCAACGAGGGCCTGACAAAAAACGAGGAGGAACGGCAGCTCGTGTACCAAGTCGTCAAATACCACCGCCAGCAGTTCCCCTCAGAAAACAAAAAGATCCTCTGTCCCCCGAAATGAAATGTGCCATTAGGAAGAATTTCCATTTCCTTTAATTTAGTCATTAGAAAGAATTTACATTTCATTCTTCCATTCTAGAATGATTAATGCTGAGCATTTACGTTTGTTCATATAGGGTCAAATAAACAAGGTCAATGAGGGGACCCTTCCCCTCCTAATAGGCCAATGAAATTTCGCCCATTTTTTCCTTTCTTCAGGTGTAATTAATTAAAGGGGTGTGCGATTTGACTCTCGCAAATTTTTATTTTCACATGTGAGGCTGGGACACCCTAATACATACATATATATATATATATATATATATATAATATATATATATATATATATAATTATAAATACATATCTATATATATAAAAATATATATATATGCAATAAACGAAGTAAAAATAAAAATTAAAAATTATTAAAGGATTAACAGAGAGGCATACAGATTTGTAAGGAAAAATATCAATTTTTAGCACAAGATCAAATGAATTATAAAAATACAAATTTATACTGGAAATCTGCCCGGGTTTTAACACACTGCCTTTTATGGTCAAGTTTCGATATATATATAAAAATAAAATGAAAATTAAGAGTTAATAAAGTAGCATACAAATTTACCAAAGATTTAGCGTTCTACCCTTCTTATCTAAATCTGTTTTGAAGGAATTCAAAACAACAGGATCGAGTTGAAAAAGACCTTTGCTTATGTTGAAGTTATTTGAAAGTTGGATAATGGCAGACTCAAGAATATTTCTATTAACAATGTTGTAGAGTGGAATAAAACTGAAGCATTATTCCAATCAATACAGTGGGATAACTCTGACAAATGGACAAAAAGGGCACTGGACAACTGTCCTGTTCTAATGGATATTGATGCTGTTTTATACGTGTGTGCAAATCCTTTCCCGTCTGACCTATGTAAAAGGAATCACATTGTTTACAACCAATTTTATAGATAATGCCTGAATTATTGGTAGGGGTATTTTTTACTATGATATTTTTCACAATATTGTTATATGAAAATACTACATTAATATCCAAAAGTTTAGGTACATTAGCAATGCCTAAAAAAGCCCGGGAAAAATGGAAGTACTAAAATATTTTTGACACAATAGAAAGTTCGTTTTGCCTTGTTGAGACAAGATTCCATAAACACAGATGGATAACACAGATCACTTCCAATACCGTTGATTTTTTCCAATTCGGCATCGATGTATTCCGGACTGGCGACCTAAGGGCGCGGAGAAACATTGATGAAGGCCATTTTTTCATCAATGTTTCTCCGCGCCTTAGGATCGCCAGTCCGGAATACATCGATGCCGAATTGGAAAAAATCAACGGTATTGGAAGTGATCTGTGTTATCCATCTGCGTTTATGGAATCTTGTCTCAACAAGGCAAAACGAACTTTCTATCGTGTCAATAATAACACTCGTACTTTGTCAAAAAATATTTAGTACTTCCATTTTTCCCGGGCTTTTTAGGCATTGCTAATGTACCTAAACTTTTGGATATAATGTAGTATTTTCATATAACAATATTGTGAAAAATATCATAGTAAAAAATAGCCCTACCAATAATTCAGGCATTATCTATAAAATTGGTTGTAAACAATGTGATTCCTTTTACATAGGTCAGACGGGAAAGGATTTGCACACATGTATAAAACAGCATCAATATTCCGTTAGAACAGGACAGTTGTCCAGTGCCCTTTTTGTCCATTTGTCAGAGTTATCCCACTGTATGATTGGAATAATGCTTCAGTTTTATTCCACTCTAGCAACATTGTTAATAGAAATATTCTTGAGTCTGCCATTATCCAACTTTCAAATAACTTCAACATAAGCAAAGGTCTTTTTCAACTCGATCATGTTGTTTTGAATCCTTCAAAACAGATTTAGATAAGAAGGGTAGAACGCTAAATCTTGGTAAACTTGTATGCTACTTTATTAACTTTTAATTTTAATTTTATTTTTATATATATCGAAACTTGACCATAAAAGGCAGTGTTAAAACCCGGGCAGATTTCCAGTATAAATTTGTATTTTTATAATTCATATTTTGATCTGTGCTAAAAATCGATAATAATAATTTTTAATTTTATTTTTTACTTCGTTTATTGCATATATATATATATATATATATATATATATATATATATATATATATATGTGTATGTATGTATGCTATTTATTTATTTTTTCTTTTTTTCTTTCTGTAACCTATTATAGGCTGTAACCCTTTTATGTACTTCAGTGTTCCTGAGGATGTCATTAGACGGAAGCGCTTGAGCACCATTTTGTGTTTCTTTCCTTCGTGGTTTTATTCATCATAAATATTTTTCACGTGTTACTTTCGTGAAATAATTTTCATATATACAGGGCGTCCCAAAAAAATGTATACACACTTTAACAGCTGATAGCTCAATTGATGTTTCTTTCTTTCCAAGTTAAACCCATTAGAATTAATAATGGCAGTCAGACTAAGCTTTGAACAAAGGAAATTCATTCTAAAATGCTACTGGAAGTGTGAAAACGCAGTTGAAGTGCAAAGACAGTTTAGGAGGGAGTTTCAAACAGATCCACCAACGCGACTTACCATCACTCGAATTAGAGATAAGTTTGAAGCCGATGGAACTGTCAGAATGTCCACAAGAAGCGTTCCGGAAGACCACGGACATCAACAAGCCCCACAAAGCAAGAAAGAGTACTGGAAACGTATCACAAAGTCCAAGAAAATCTGTGCGGCAAGCGAGTCGTGAGGTAGGAATTTCAGAATCGTCTGTCCAACGCATTTTGAAGCGCTGTCAATGGAAAAGTTACATTCCAAGATTAGTCCATGCTATTAATGAAGATGATCCGGACCGAAGTGTGGAGTATTGCGAGTGGTACTTGGCACGATGTGGATGTGGATTGGACGAAGGGGTTTCGTAGAATAACCTCCGCGTTCACCAGACCTCACACCACTAGACCTTTTTTTATGGGGATACTTAAAAGACAAAGTCTACGCTATAAAACCTGCAACAGTCGCTGAATTGAGAGCAGCCATTGAACGAGAATGCACACAAATACCAAATGAAATGTTTCATGATGTTTGAGATTCCATTGCTTCGCGTTATCAGCAGTGCCTGGACCAGAACGGACGTCAGTTTGAAAACAGGCATTGACAAAACAATTAAATAATGTCTGTAGATTCTATTACATTTTGAAAATGAAATGTATTTTAATAAACACTGCCTTTATAATTATTTAAAGTGTGTATACATTTTTTTGGGACGCCCTGTATGTATGTATGTATGTATGTATGTGTTTTTTTTTTTTTAGTTCAGGAAGAACCGATTCGCCTCTATTTAAAGGGCATATCTCAGCAGAAAAACAAAGAAAAAGTGAGAGGAAAGACAGAGGAAAAAGAAAGGGTGGAGGGGACAGTCAAAGTGGAAAAAGACCAAGGATGACAAGGACTGCAGGGTCGAGCCCCATCATCCTTGGGTGCTAGGGCCGGGAGGGCGCACGTGAAACCTCCAGGAACAAGCACGTACAAACGAGCACAAAGAGCACGAGCTTAGAACCCCCTTGCGGGGGTATGTATGTATGTATGTATGTATGTATGTATGTATGTATGTATATATATATATATATATATATATACTTTAGATGATAGTAATATGCGCTGATGTATTAGTATATTTATAGTACTTAGTAATAGTAGTATAGTACTATAGTAATGGTGTACTGTATTGTACTTAAATAACAGCAGTATCCCTTGTTACAGGAAATGGCGTCATTGCAGTTATCGTTTTTGAGCAATGTAAGTGGATTCTGAAGCACTACTGGAAGACGGAGAATGTGGCTGAGTAGCTGAGGTACAGAGACATTGGAGAAATGAGTTTGGAACATTACCACCATCAGAGGTAACAATTACAAGATTATGTGATAAGTTTGAGACTGATGGAACAGTACAAAACGTCAACAAAGGCCGATCTGAAAGACGTCGCACTTCAACTGACAATGAAAGTGTTGAGACCGTGTTACAGGCCTTCACAAACTCTCCAAATAAGTCTACAAGGCAATATTCTTGTGAGACTGGTGTTTCTAAATCCAGCATTCATCGCAGTTTGCGACATGAAAAGTGGAAACTGTACATTGTACATACCTAGATTGCTCCATGCAATGAATGAGGATGATCCAGATTGTCGAAAAGAATTTTATGAGTGGTTTTTGCACATGTGTGATGAAAAACAATCTTTTCCTGATTTAATTGTTTGGTCCGATGAAGCCACTTTTAAACTTAATGGTACTATCAGTCGGCACAACTGTGTGTACTGGGCCACCAAAAATCCAAATGTAACAGAAGAATGAGCACTTTATCAACCAGGAGTGTCAGTCAGTGTGTGTGGTCTGTCTCCAGAGGACTGATAGGGCCATTTTTCTTTGAGGACACAGTCACAGGTGCTGCTTACTTATCAATGCTGCAAGACAACATTGTACCTTCAATCAGAGCTCTTTTTTCAGAAGAAGTGTATTACTTTCAACAGGATGGTGCACCACCACATTACCACAATGACATTAGAAATTTTCTCAATGTTTGTTTTCCGAGAAGATGGATAGGACGTAAGGGATGTACGGAGTATCCACACGATCTCCTGACTTAACACCCTCAGACTTTTACTTGTGGAGCACTCTGAAGAACACTGTGTATGCTGAAAAACCAAGGACACTACAGGCTTTGAGACACGAAATTGAAATAGCCTGTGCCAACATTCCACTCCGAACAAACCAAACAGTATGCCAATCTGTTGCGCGCCGTTGTCAAGAATGTATTGATGCTAGTGGTGGACATTTTGAACATTTAAAACATTAAAGTAAGCAGCACAACCATGAAGGTATTGATGCTGCTGGCTGATATTTCAATCATTTAAATATTAAAGAAGTCTATTTGCTATCTATTTACTATCCACCTATTTTGCTTATTGACATATATGTTAATATTATGATGTGGGGGTCTGAGAGATCCCTATAATTTTACCCTCAACTAGCTGAGGTCCTAACCTTTTGCTTAATTTTTATTTATCTTTTCAGGAAGCATATTTTTCAGCATCATGTTGAGATAGACACACAGCCACCGGGGGCATCCCCTCCTCTGGGGGTGGCTCAAAAGGAAATATGTGTCGAGAGGACCTGGCAGGTGAGGGTCCCTGTTTTTATAGCCCAAAGGGCGAATTTAATTATATAGAAAATGAAATATATCTAAGTCAAACAACATAACATCAGTGTTAAAATTTATATTATTTATCTTTTTTCTGGCAGGGTTATTTCCTCAGACATAACACCTTAAGAAGTCATGATTCCACCAATCATCTAGGTGGAGGAAGTCATGTTAAGTGCTGGTCTAGTTTGGTTAAAGAACCAAACTAAAAAAAAGTTTGTAAGAGGGGTGCGTAAGGGTGATTCCTCAAGATACTGGCAGGATAGGCCTAGGTGGTCAGGAGACCATCACCTACTCTTGTAAAGGGCCCTGTAAGGAAAACCTCCCAAGTATGTCTAGAACACCTGGAATTAGTATAACTTAAGAGTGGCCACCGTAGGATGCATCATGAAAGGCTTAGGAAGGATTTCCTTTGCAAGGAAATGACCTTCCAGAGTCCAGTCAAGAACTGGATAGAAGTCTCAAGAGGGATTCAAGTATTGTAAATAGTAGAATATGGTATGGCAAAACCTAAGTATTAATTAAATTTACAAGAAAATTTAAGGCCTAAACCTATAGATTAACCCTAAATATGGTAGCTTCTAGTATGGTAGTGAAATAAAATATAACTTCTTGCTAAGTATTCTTAGTCAAGCTAATTAGGGAACCAGTACTGTATTAGGATAATAAAATTTTTTCAAGTTTAAAGCATTCCATTAAGATATATTGATCTGTATGGTGAATGAAAATTGTGTGGAAGGTTCCGTGGGTGAATGAGCATATATCAAGGTGAGAGAAACATGTAACATATGTAAATAACACTTTTTTACAAATAAACCAGATTCTTCCTGCGACTTTCACATTCCCACTTCACTGTTCATTCTCTGGATCCTGGATGAGATTGGTTTCACAGGGTCCCTGACTTCGTACAGTTTTGTTGTGTTTCATTTTGAGCCACTGGGGAGGGGTGTTAGTGTTCCCATAGGCATTTCCAGAAAAAGTTAAAAGTAATTATGTATATCAGTGATTCTTCGAGGAGAGATAAGGTGTTAACATGGATCGATCAATAGCGATTAAAGTAAGTTTTGAGGAGAGGAAAAAAGGGTCAAAGGGAGAGACGAGAGTATCCATCTTGGGGGTTTCAACACATTCACGTAAATTGAGACCAGCCGCAAACGTGAAGTTGCAGGTCGAGTCACCCGCGACAATGAGTAAAAATTTTTTGGGACACTGTATATAGTATATATTAGACTGTCCCAAAACAAAAAATTTGGAAAATTGAGTTCGCATACCCTGTCAATTGATGAGGTTTGGTCTTAGAATATGCTGGTAAAATATAGGGTGATTGAGTAATATTAAGTGACTGGTCAGAGGACATGAAGTTTGCTGAAATAAGGTAAATTTCGCATCTTCTGTACAGCACAATATTTAAATGTTAAGTTTTTTTTCATTTATGTATTATTTATGGCTTTTTCTTGTTACTAATGGTTATCATTTATGTTTCACAAATTATGTTGACATATCTCATGCAAATGCAAGTGGCCTAATAAAGATTGCATAAGCTTATTTGGCTAGCAAATTTATGTAACTATATTTAGGCTCACTACAATAATGTTTCAGAAAGATAGCATAATCTTATTTGGCAGGAAATTTATCCAACTATATTTAGACTCACCACAAAAATAAACTAGAAGGCAAAGTACAGTATGGCTGATTGGTGTCATGGTAAATAATGTTGATGGAAATCAGCTTCCAACACTTAGACAAGTGCTTTGTCGCTTATTCCATGGCATGAAAAAGGAGAAGCAAATGCTACCAGAAGCAGCATCAATTACTGTTGATGAAACGTTGGTAATGTGGTGGAGGAAAGCAATATACCAACATCACAAAAACCAAATGTTGCAAACTCGAGAAAATCTATAACCAGTATGTATGCTTGGGGAAAAATAAGCATAGAAAAAGCAGCACCCAAGAATCTAACACAAAAGCATTTGAAGAACAGGTTGCTATTCTTTTGATATATCTCATGCAAATGCAAGTGGCCTAATAAAGATTACAGAAGATTGGGAATTTCTGGAAGATCAACATGGAGTGCGAAAAATGTACATGGCTGGTCAAGATGAGGTTTTTGTGGTGAAAACAGAAAGGAAGGAAAAGAGCTAGAAGCAGAAAATGTGTCAAAAAAAAATCGTATGACATGAACAGTGATTGAACACCGATAAAAAGCAAACAAAGATGGGGAATTCAAAGGATGAACTAGATTCTACATCAAGTGACACTGAGGAGGAAACATGCATAAGTGAATACCATAAACGAAGAATCTCCAATCCCATGCTTTCTACTTCTATTTCAACTCCCTCGAAATGACAAATATCAAATTCAAATCCTCGGTGAATAATCAATGATCCTAGGTTCTCTGCTGCATGGATCATACAAATAAATCTTTAAGAGAAGCAATGCACATAGTTACTCCTGCTCTCCAGGCAGCTGGAGTTGATATTAGGGAGGTTACCCTCCAAAATCATCAATACAAAGATAATACAAAGATCAAGACTGAAATCTAGAGCCAAGTTAGGTAAAGAAATAAAGAAAACATTTAACCCAAAAACTCCTCTCATTATACATTTCGATGGAAAGCTACCCCCGAAGTCTGATGGAGGAAAATCTGACCATTTAGCTGTTGTTGCCTCGAGTAGAAATGTAGAAAACTAGGAATCCCTAAATTGGTGGAAGGTACAGGAGTCAAGATGGGTAAAGCAATATTACAGTTAATAGAGGAATGGGATGGCATACAAAACTGGATTGCTGGTCTTTGTTTTGATACAACAGCCAGCAATACTGGCATCCATGGAGGAACCTGCACCACCACTGAGCAGGAACTCCAGCAGAAAATACTTCTCCTAGCTTGCCACCACCACATTCTTGAAATAGTAGTGGGAGCTGTTTCTGACAAATTCTTTGTATCTCAAGGGCCTGATATAGATATTTTTGCAAGGTTCAAAGATCAGTGGTCTTGGTTAGACAAAAGTAAATATACTCCCCTTGAAAGTAATGCCAGAGAAATGTCAGAAAAGAATTAGAATAGGTGAAGCAGGAATGTGATGACCTGGTACAATTTCTGCATGAAAAATTGCGAGACAACTATGAGCACCACGATTATCAGGAATTCCTAGAGCTAGCCCTCATTTCTTTGGGGAAAAAAACCATCAAGAGGGATACACTTTACAACTCCTAGAGCATACCATAGAGCAAGATGGATGACAAAAGGCATTTATTGCTTAAAAATCTATTTATTCTGAGATCAATTCAATTTGAGACACAAAAAAAAGAAGCCATCACATGTATTAACATATTTTGCGTATGAATATATAAAAAAGCCTGGTTTAATGTAACAAGAGCTGCCAGTGCCCCTATCAATGATCTATGGATGATAACAAAGCTGGAAGATTACCAAGAAATTGATAAGGAGATATCGACTGTGGCATTAGGCAAACTCAGATCCCACCTTTGGTACCATACTTATGTGAGGATTTAGCACCTTTAGCATTTTTTCAGAAGTCAACAACTCAGAAAAGGGTGCAATGGTGCAAGCTAAAACTAAAGATCTTCGCAGAGTAGAATGCAAAACAATTCAGACTTTCAAATGAAAGAATCTTTCTGACTTCATAACGTGCAGGTCATTAAATTTTTTCAAGGCGATGAAAAAATTGATGAATCATTTCTGACAGTAGATCCAGCTGCATGGTTTGAACACCCAGCATATATTTATAAAAAGGATTTAGTTTCCCAGCCGAAAGTGGTTAATGACTGCGCTGAAAGAATGGTAAAACTTGCCACTGATTTTAATGAAACCATTACAACCAATGAAGAGCAATGCGAGTTTCTTTTTCAAGTTGTTGAGTTCCATCGTATTAAAATTTTAACCCCTACAAAAGCAAGTTTTTTATAAAATAAAGCAATATAAATTTATGACACAAATTGGTATTAAAGGTAAGAAATTGCGATTTCTCCCAAAATTTCATATTTTTGAATGCTGTGAGCAGTCACTAAATATGCACCAAATTGGATAAAATTTGTATATAATGCATGTTTCATCAAGTGTCACAAAATGAAAACCCATGCGACTGAATGAATAAATTTTTTTTAATATTACAACTTGGGACAGTCTAGTATATATAGTATAATAATACTGTTAAATCATGCCTAATAAAGAATAGCCCAGATAATGTGGTTGGTTGTGTGTATTGGATTGGATGTACACAATGTGACTCAGTATATATAGGTCAAATGGGTAAAACATTAGATATTAGAGTAAAACAGCATAAATATGCATGTAGAACAGCAAATAATTCTAATGCATTGTTTAACCATATGTATAGATGTAATCATAGTATCAAGTGGGACAGTTCTAAAGCGCTTGTTAAAAACAGAGATAAAATTGAAAGGAATATTCTAGAATGTGCATTTATCCATTTTAAAAATACCTTCAGTAACAGTGCGGGAATGTATAAAATTGACAATATCCTGTTAAACTACTGTACCTTTTGCTCTTAATCATCTCTTGTTAATCACATGCTAATCTTTTTGTTTTTCTGTTCTGCTTGTATATATTTTTGTCATCTTGCCTTCTCCCTTCATTCCCTGACGAGGTGTACCTCTGAATACACGAAAGGCCTTGGAATCGTTTTTCTTTTTCCTTGTGTGTTTGCATCATTCATTTCACGTGTTTAATTGTGAAATTCATCCCAAATAAAAAGGAGAAGATTGTAGACACCAATTGACCAGGAAGTACTCTAAGGAGGACATTAGGCAGGAGACAGAGTGCTGGAACTCCCATTTCTCCTATCACTGTCCTCTTTAGCTGATCTTTTTCCATGTCTCATCTACCCAGTAGTAGCCCAGCATGCTCTCAAAACACTTTTCCCTCTATTCTCCACTACACATGCATGCATTTTACACACTACACAATCTTTAAAAAAAAAAAAAAGTCAGCCTCAGAGACCTTGATTTTGGCTCTCTTTTATACAGGGTGTTTCAGGAGGAAAGGTCAATACTTCGGGAGGTGATAGTATCGGTCATTGTGAGAAAAAAGTTCATATGAACATGTGTCTAATTCTGAATGATTACAGAGATAGAGTTGTTTGAATCTACAAATACAAAAGCATTGTTAATAGTAATCAAGAAAGAGAAACCAATTACTGTTTCTAATATTTAATGTTTAAACATTGGCATTTTGAATGGTATCAGATACAGAAATGACAAATTTGTTACAGTTTACAATACATTTTTGAAAATCTCACCATCAACCTCAATGCACTTTGCAACTCATGTGCGAAGATCGCGTGTTGTTCGTCTGAGTTGATCTTGACGTTCCTTTATGCGGGCAGCAGCATCCACAATGCGCGCAAGCAATTCGTCTCGTGTATCTACCTTTCTTTTGTAAACTTGACTTTTCATCCACCCCCACAAACAATAATCTAACGGAGAGAGGTCTGGAGACCTTGGTGGCTATTGAATGGGACCACTGCAGCCGATCCATCGACCAGGGAAAGTTTGATTTAGGTATTGCATCACCAGATGGGTAGAATGTGGAGGAGTTCAATCATGCTGAAAGTACATACCAGCGCGTGTAGCCAAAGGAACATCCTCCGATAGTCCTGGCAATTCATTTTGCAGAAATTCTAGGTAACTTTGTCCTGTAAGACGATTCTCTAAAGTAACAGCGCCAATCAGCTGATCATCGATGATACCGCACCACACATTGGCAGAGAAGCGATGTTGAAAATTTGTTTCTACAGTGCCATTTGGATTTTTCTCTGACCACCAATGAGAGTTACGACTTACGAGTGTTGTTGATACTGTCATGGGTGAAAGTAACTTCATTGGTGAACAGTATTAATTGAAGCAGTTAGCATTTACCCAATGACAAAATTCCAGTTGCATGGCAGCGTCTCCTGGTTGAAGGTGTTGTATACGCTGTACAATGTACATGATATGGATGCAAGCCTTCCTCACATAATGTTCGCCATACTCTTGTGTGTGGTACACTGAGACATGTAGAAATTCTTTGTGAGCTAGTATTTAGACTACACTCTACTAACTGAAGAATGTTTTCCACTTCATCCACATCTTGTTGACCTTCACATTCAGATGAAACACGAGTGCTGGAAAGTGTACCAATCTCATGCAATGTGTTGAAAACCTGGTGAACACTCTTCGATCCAGAATTCTGCAGTTCAGAAACCGTCGACGGTATTCTGGAACAGCAGCTGTTGCACTTCCATCGCAAAAACCATAGAAATACACCATATCTGCACATCTGGCATGTGTGAAGGTGTGTGGCATTCTTAACACTGCTTCAAACACCAAACAATGTCACTCACAACAGTCAGCTGTCAATTGGCTTACGTTACATGCTTACATTACAGCTTACATGGTTCAAGGTTATAGGGGGAGGGAAGGGGGAGGAAGAGCTGCGCTCGCATCAGATTCAAACAGCTGTATCTCCGTAACCATTCAGAATTAGACACATGTTCATATGAACTTTTTTTCTCACAATGACTGATACTATCACCTCCCAAAGTATTGACCTTTCCTCCTGAAACACCCTGTATATGGGCATTTTTGTGGGGGCTCACCCGTGTCTCCTACTTTCTACATCAAAAAAGGAAAAGTATGTCCAACTCTCCTCATTAAATGACTGGATAATTCCTCAGGTATCACATTCTACTAATAACACTGTCCAATTCTTAACAAGGGAGCTGCAATGCTTTCCAATTTCAAGTAGACAATTCTAACAGAAGCACATTGTATAACACACTGGTTGTAACTGATAATGTATTATCCAGTTAGATAATATTAATGCTAAACTTAGTAAAAAGTAAGCAATTAAAACCCACAGACAAGTAGCAGTTTCATTTAATTACAGATGTCAACATTTACTCAGCAATATGATTGACCTGAACATGAAATTATAATGTAGCATATCATTACTTCATTTTTATGGACCTTATTCCTCCTAAGTATTATCCAAATCCTGAAAAATAAAAATGTATGACTCTTAATCAGCATAAGGAGTGTAGGCCCTCGTAAGAAATGAACAGCAGTCACCTATTTATATAATGTTAAGAAAACATGGCATGTAACACACTTCCTACCTCTCAGGTATTTTAAGTTTTGCCACCCACTGCATATGTTCAGGATCAACTTCTCTCTCCAGGAGCTTCCGATCAATGGCTGAATGTGTTCCATAATTTAGTTTCAACTCATACTTTGAATCTTTTTTCACAGTAGCTCTGTCACCAATAATTTCCTTTGGAACTAAAAGTTTTTCATTTTCATGGCCAGAATAATCTTTGACAGTTCTGTTTTGAAAAAAAATAAATAAAAGTTGGTTATGAACACTTCCAGAAAATCTTTAATTTACTGACTTGAACAAAGTTCATTTTGTTCTTTTAAAATGGGTTAAAAAGCTGTGAGATGGGTCACCATACACATTCACAAGGTGCTTCAAATGATGAGTAAAGAAAGCATGAAAGGGATAATGAGAAAATTCCTTAAAATAATGAACTGTACCAGGTAGTGCAATATTATATACATACAGTAAATACTCGATAAGTCGGACTATATAGGACTCTAGCCAGTCCGACTCATTGTGAATTACCTTAATTACCCCACCTATTTACCCCTAAAGAGGCATAAATACTCTCTAACCTTTTAAGTTTGATTAGTGAGTCTAATACAATGTTCAAAATAAACAAAATAAACATTAAAAAACAATAAAACTTTGTTTCACTTACCATTGCTGGAATTATTTTAAGCGTGAAACACAAAATTTTATTGTTTACCTTTTCGTACAATACAGTATTAAAAAAACACCACTTAGTAAAAGAAACAAAATAATAATGGCACTTGACAGAGAAAAAAAAGCACTTCACTGTACCGTACACTGAAAAAATTTATTCTGTGTTGGAGACTCAAAGATTCAGACGAGTCCAACTCATCCTGAATTCCAACTCATTGAGTATTTACTGTATATAAAGTAGACCATACTACTGAAAACTTTTGGCAATATGCCTTAGACCCCTCTCACTACATTACCTCTGATGGCCAGAAAAACAATCATCTTCTGGCTCTAATTTGGGTATGACTGTGGCAGCTTTGAAAGCGTCATTACAATCAAATTCGGAAATTGATAGAGTTTTCGTTAAGGGAATTTTTTTCTCTAATATTTTGCTTGTAGGTGGTATGAAATTCTCTTCTTTTGTCTGGTAAAGTTCTTCATTATAATTATCATCTGCTTCTTTTTTTATTACTATAATACGTTCTTCAACTTCTTCATTGTTTGGGATAACTTCAATATTGCTGGAGGGGGTAAAAAAAAAAAACTGTACTCTAAACAAACTAGGAAAAATCTGGACCACACAGTATTAAAAGTAGATAACATAGTCCAATCTATCGATAACCTAGGACATATAAGCCTAAATTTGTACCTAACTTATTGCTACAATCTCTGAATAATATGCTACCTAATTTCTTTTTGAATAAAAATCCTACTGCTAGAAAAACAAGTACAGTGGGCCCTCATGGTTCATGAGGCTCTCTGTTCATGATTTCACAAATTTGTAATGACCCAATTTTACTACCATGTTTCAGTAAATTTGCAACTGACTCCACAAATTCATGATTTTGTCACATGGCATCTGCAATGCTGCCCACACAGGTCAATGCAGGCTCAGTCGCACTGAGTAAGGTTGTGTCATTTCATGCTCTTTAATGCCAGTGTACTATATTTAGTGTTATTTAGTTGTTTATAAAATATTATTGCTTTACATAATTGTTTATGTAATAATATTGCTTTATATTGCATAGAGTAAAAAGTTTTATTTACGTAAAATATCATTGTTTATGTAAATGCAAAAAAACTTCACTTTTCTATGTGAAGGTTAAATTTGATAATACAAACCCATTCTAATAGACAGAGTTATTTCCACAACAGTTTCGATGCCCACTGGCATCCTCTTCAGGTGGATACAGAAAAATGAATGAACCAAAAACAAGAGGGAAAACAGTCCAGGGACCATTAAGAAATTTGCACCTAGGTTAGATCCCATTCTCCCGACACCGGAAGAGCATTTTATTAAAGGGTCCCACTTATAAGTACATTCACACAAATTTAAAACTATCTTCTTGTTCTACACATACAGATTCTATTTTTTTTTTTTTTATATAATTATTACATTTATTATTGCATTATTATTTATTACAGAAATTATAAATTTATTATTACATTGATTATTACATTGTTGTTTATTATTACAGAAATTATAAACCATAAAACGAATGAAAAAGGCAAGGAGAAAACAATCCAGAGACCATTAAGAAATATGTACCTAGGTTAGATCCCATTCTCCCAACAGTGGAAAGGCATTTTATTAAAGGGTCCCGCTTATAAGTACATTCGCACAAATTAAAACTATCTTCTTGTTCTATACATACAGACAGTGGTGGGCGTGGTACCAAAATTTGGGGGTGCGTTACGCGGTACTGCGGTACCTCAGCATGCCCAGTGCGTTACGCGGTACTGCGGTACTTTTTCAGGTCCCCCTGGTGCGTTCCGCGGTACTGCGGTACTGCACACAAGAACAACACAAGTAATAGCACATATTTTCAGAAATTGCATATCGGCGATTTCGCACCTGAACTTTCTGCCATAATGGCTAAAAATCGATCTTTGTCACAGAAATGTAACACACGTGCAACCGGCTCAAAAGCAAGCACTGCACTGAGGCATTGTGATAGGATGGCAACGTAACATGTTCTGAACGAAAACTTAACGTGTCTAGAGTTAGGCTGATGCAACACATGCAGCATTCGTCTTACTGTACTCCTGTAATAAGGTTTACTTCAAAAAAAGTGTTAATTTTTTGAAAAGTCGTGTTTGTCGGTACTGCGGAAAGTACCGCGGGAAATTTGAATGCGGTAGCGGTACTGCTGTACTTTCAGCGATCCTTTGCGGTACTGCGTTATGCGGTACCGGTTTGGTAGTGCGGTAGTACCGCAGTACCGCAAAAAATACCGCAAGTGCCCAGCTTTGCATACAGATTCTATTATTTTGACATAATTACTGCATTTATTATTACATTTACATTTTTTTTTTTTTAACATTTATTATTACCTTTACATTTATTATTACATTTATATTTATTACTATTATGTTTATTATTCCATTTACATTTCAGCAAAAAAATGAATGAACCAAAAGTGAGTAAGGATTATTTCCTTCTTGCCTTTTTCATTCATTTTTCGGTTTATAATTTCCGTAATAATAAACAACAATGTAATAATAAATTTATAATTTCTGTAATAAATAATAATGCAATAATAAACGTAATAATAAATGTAATAATTATGTACAAAAAAGAAAAAAAGAATGTACATTGTACGTATAGAACAAGATGATAGTTTGAAATTTGTGCAAATGTACTTATATGTGGGACCCTTTAATAAAATGCCCTTCCGGTGTTGGGAGAATGGGATCTAACCTAGGTGCAAATTTCTTAATGGTCCCTGGACTATTTCCCTCTTGTTTTTGGTTCATTCATTTTTCTGTATCCACCCAAAGAGGATGCCAGTGGGCATCAAAACTGTTGTGGAAAAAACCCTGTCTATTAGAGTGAGTTTTTATTACACTGGGCAACACGTATTTATTGAATGATATCTGACACTTGATTCTAGGTAATTTGGGTGCGCTGAATACGAATTTCAACTCGGTTTGGCTCTATCAGGTCCTGATTCTTGTCGACAGCCTATGTGCCATTTTCCAGATTTTTCAAATTAGGACTAAAAAATTAAGTCATGTGTTAAATTTTTTTTCAAGTTTCATGAATACAAGCAGTTCAAACTACAGTAAAATTACATTATAACGATAGAAATGACTTAAAATAAAAAACAAACAGATATGAAGCTTTCACTGTGGCAAAAATTTTCTTTTGTAAGACTTTCTAGCGTATTTGCTTGTTGATGGCAGGTCTCTTTTCAAGCCCAGCAGTAATCAGCCATCATGTGGGAATCCCAGCGGCCTTGGTACCGTTCCTCCATAATTTTTATATCTTGGTGGAATCTCTCCCCTTGTTCGTCACTTACATCACCTAAATTACTTGGAAATTGGTCAAGATGGCTATTCAAAAAATGCATTTTTATGCTCATATTGCAACCTAACTCTTTGTAGTCCCTTAAAAGTTTTTTAAGATTTCTTCGTAGTTATCTGCCCTATAATTGCCTAAAAAGTTTTCTATCAAGTCCACGAATGAGAACCAGCCATTTTTTTCGCGTTCATTCATGACATTAGGAAAATTGCTGTCTTTAATCATTGTTCTTATTTGTGGACCGTCGAAAATTCCCGCCTTGATTTTTTCATAACTTAAACTTGGAAATTTGAAGTTATGTATTTGAAACACTCGCCGTTCGTATCTAAAGCTTTTACATATTGTTTAATGAGACCTAGTTTTATATGCAGAGGAGGAAATATGATTTTATCTCTGCTCACTAAAGGTGGATTAATTACGTTTTTTTCTCCGACAGTAAGTGATGTTCGTGCTGGCCAGATTTGTTTGAAATAATGTTCTTCCTTGGCTCTGCTGTCCCATAAGCAAAGGAAGCAGGGATATTTAGTATACCCTCCTTGTTGTCCTAGCAGAAAATTAACCATTTTTAAGTCAACACATATGATCCACTCGTGCTCCCTATATTTGATAAGATTTAAAACCTTTTCTATATGTTCATACTTTTCTTTTAATTTTGTTGAGTGCCCAATCGGTATCGAGCCGTATAGATTGCCATTATGCAACAACACCACACTTAAGACTTCTTTTCGAACTGTCTAAAAACAAGCGCCAATCATTTGCATCGTAAGACTCAACCCCCATCTTCTTTAACAAACCAACTATGTCGCAGCAATATACTAAACTATCCTCTGTTCTAAAATATTTAACAAGTTCTTCTCTCTTTTTCTGTAAAATGAAATGTATGTGTTTGAAGTAAGCAAGTTTTCTCTTTAAGTCTTGAAGCTAAAATTTCCGCAGCCTTTTTTGGCAAATTTAGATCCATTACAAGATCATTCAACTCGGCCTGGTTAAACTTTTGCGGATCGTTTTGACTTTCAAATACGCTGGTGTCAAAATCGGTGTCTGACTCCTCAAAGTGCATAACAATATTTTCAGGAACATCTTCAACTAATTCTTGAGTTGGCAGACCCTTAAATTTTGGAATGGGGATCTCATTTGAATGTAGCACAGGTCGTATCGCGGTGTCGAAAATTTGGGTACTCGATACAATGTTTATTTTTCTTAGTGAAGCCCGAAGTCTTGACAAAGCAAGGTAGCAATCGGTCTCGTGGTTAGTAGGCTCTCGCCAACCTGAATATTGCTACGGTGGCGGCGTAGGCCGTAGTCCCCGAGTATCTGTGTTTCCAACCACCCAGCACCTTTTACGTTTCTGGGTTCGGAACAGTCAAGAGACTGGGCAAAGATGTAATCTCCTCTGGTATCTAGGAAGGCCTCTCTCGTCAGTGGTTTATTTCCAGGTTATTCAGGTCCGACTCGCACATTAACTGTAAAGGACTTCCCCTAGTGCAGGTGTCTCAATCTGACTCTCCACTGAGTAAGAGACCCAACCGCTCAGGGTCCAAGAAAGGGCTAGAATTCAAAGGTAGACCTAATAGAAGTAAACTACTTGGGTTTTTCTCTTTATTATATCTGAAATAAACAACTATTCAGTGTGACAGCATAAACATAACAAAAGGACTGGCAATGCACCGCACTTGACAAAACACCTGGAGCCCCAATAACCCTTAGTGAGATTTGGCAGAAAGGATAGAAACAAGTGGGAGAAAAGTACCGGAAATGACTTGCACAGAATGTTAACCCTTGTCCCAGCTTAACTACCCTCCAAACTTGACCCCCCCTTTTATGACCTGAGTTCCAATTCCTTTATTGGCTGGCTAGTTAGTAGGGTTAGGGTCACAGGCCTGATTTCAGGGCAGATCCAGTGGCCAACAGTGGTTGACACAAACTGCGTAGCTCCCACTGGATGGGACCCACAATCCAAGCCTGATGAATCCGGACCACGTGAGTTGAATCCCAAACAGGTTGCCTAGACAACACAAGATTATTAGTTACATGCATCTAGCACCATTAATCACAATAATAACAACATAACAGGCAATTAACCACAAACATTAACTGGAATCATGACTTCATAATTGATCACTGGAAAACATAATTTACTCATGAAATCAAAGCACATAAATAATAAATAACCAACATAACAGGCAATTAACCACAAACATTAACTGGAATCATGACTTCATAATTGATCACTGGAAAACATAATTTACTCATGAAATCAAAGCACATAAATAATAAATAACCAACATACAAAATAATAACTACAAACATTGACAATTATGGCAAACCTATCTCACATGAGTTAATCAACCTATAATCATTGCCAAACAAGCATGGGCAAAAACCTAACTCTGGAATAATATGACTGGTGACCTATAATAATGATAATTGGTTCTCTAGCTAGTTACATGACAAGGTGGCAAACCTATCTATACTCAGTCAGTTTCAACAACCTATATGTATGTCTACCCTTAATAATAATAATTAACCATGATAATGATGGTGAAATACAAATGAACTCTAGCCAAGGATTACAAAAACTCCTACCTTTTAAAGGCTTTCCACACTTCCTTGGCTTCTGACAGGAGGTCTGTATTAAGGGTCTATTCAGGTTTCATAACCTTAATCCTAATTACCATTAATGGTTTCCTAACTACTCCTGTGGGGAAAGAAAAACTTGTGAGAGGGGACCCAGATAGGACTTGAAAACTAGGGTGAAGCTTTTTTATGAAAAACTCCACAACCCCCAAAAAATGGGGAATTTGAAAATCACGGGGGGGTTGTGAGAAACTTCACAACCCCCACATTCCTTCCCCCTAAGAAAAAACCCCCCTCACAATTCTTTCCTCCTTCATGGTCCCTAACAGGATAATGCATCGCTTGACAATCTAAACCTGGGAGTATACATTATAAAAGTTATTGCATCAAAACCATGCTGACCCTCCCAGTTAGCTAACCTACACTTACATTAAAACTCATTAGTACCACAAATTATTACAGACTTATCTAATAACAATTGCTTTACTCAAACTGGCCAATTATAACAGAGGGAAAAACCATTTCATAACTAGGTCAACTTAGCCAAATGCCCAAATCTCATTATTACAGTAATCCATTTGGTACCACTAACATTGTACATTAATTCCCAATATGTACATGGTAAATACTGGCAGTGTTTTTTTTTTTTTTTTTTTTTTTTTTTAAGCACCACTTTTGTTTCACTTAATCTACACATTGTTCACGGGTATCACCTCCTTGCTTCTGGCACAACCTACAGTTTCTACCCAGAAATCCTCCAACCCCCTTTTTGGGTCACAACATTCACTGGGTTTTTCTTGCTTGATTCACTTCACTGCCTCTATTTCCCTTGACCCTGGATCAAGAGACCAGGACCCATAAATTTGACTGTAGTGTTCTTCCCACACTATACCATGGGGGAAATCTGGCTAGTAACCCCTTTGTTCCTCCACCACTTCAGCCAGGTGTATTCACTCAAATCCTCTGGGAATTCAAGTTGGGAGGGTTTTTTTTTTTTTTTTTTTTTTTAAACCAGAGTATCAGTAGGAACAGTGAAGAAGAAAAGAAGGAAACCAAATCAAGGCTAGAAGTGCCACTGTATTCCGGTCAAAGGAAATCAAATGAAAGAAAAGAATGGGCCAAATCTTCACTCTAACCCCCCTTGTTCTTTTTTTTTTTTTTTTCTTTTTTTCAAAACGACTGGAATGTCAATTAGCAAGTCAGTAGCATGCATCATCCCATATCTTTCCCTCAAAGTTTCTCCAGGCTGCTTACTCCCCTAGAACACTTAATTATTGACCCCTTCAGAACAAAAGGTTCACTAACTACCCCTCCCCTGGTTATACACCCAAAAATAAAGCAGAAATCAATGAATAATCCATTCTTACATCCCTTTCGAGTGCCGAGTACATTGGGTATCCTCTCACAGGAAAGAAAAACCCCAAATCTAGTTATCTTAGAGTGTATTTTATAACAGATTTACCCACAATACTTCACTTCAGTTTACTCGGTTGCCTCTGATTCTGTACTCAAGGGTCTGTGGTTGTACATTTGGTAATTCTGCAGGATTGCCACAGGAGCGTGTGAATGGCCGGTTGAGCCCTGACTGGGGTAAGTTAAGTTTCTCTGATCGTGAAGTCTTGGTCTCAGCTTGGAAATGACGATGATGGCTAGTCCAGGCACGAACCTTCTGTCTATACTCATTTAGTATCTCCTGACATGTGGTGAATCCTGACTGCACAGGGCTAAAACTAACATGGCAAGACTGAGATTGAGGGACTTGAGGTGAGCCGGGCATGGAATCAGTGAACCCAAGGAACGAATTCTCCAGAGTACTCAATGCATCATTAGCTACATCTAGCGACTGTTGTACAAGTCTCAATGATTGCTGGGCCAATTTTAATCCATCCAATGGAGCATCATCTTCCAGTGTGTCCAGATATTCATGCGAATCTGTCACATTACCCTGGACCTCAGTTTGCCCAGACTCATTTTCAGAACCAGCACCCCACAACTGATTTTCTTGAAAGGGGGGTATGGTTTGGGGACTCATGAGGCAAGACTCACTCATGGGAGTACTGTTGAAAATTGATTCTAATGACCCTACCAAAATCGGAGAATTCTCATAACCAAGTGAAGGTATATCATTACCTTCTGACTCCTGCATAGTTCGAAAAACTTGCTCCCCCACTGGAAATGCCCCGGCCTGAATCTCCTCAACGGGTGTCTGAAAATCTGTCTCCCCCGAATGCTGAGTAATTGGAGGCACATCTCCACAGTTTAGCTCCACTGGCGGACACCCTTCCATTCCAGCAGTTGTCTCAGCACTAAAATTACTAGTCCCATCATACTCCCAATACTCTACCAAAGGGTCTCTCCAGGTAATACTTTGTCGCGCATTCAGGAGTGTATTCAACCGGTGATATTTCTCTGAAGAAGAGTTCCTCATCTGTATCCGAAGCACTGGTCCCAACACTGGAGTTCCCCATGAAAGCTACCCGGGATTCCACTTCAGGGGTACCAAAGCCCTCAAAGGAATATTCAGGGCCATCATCTAAAGTGGTGCCACCCCTATGCCAGGGAAAGGGTATGCGTGCGGCACTTGATGGTAAGTCCGGGATCCAGGTCTCAGGCATCTCAGGTACTTTCTGCAATTCCTGTTCCCTCCTATGCTTCTGTAGATATTTTGGGGGTTCATGCCAGGCCTTCAAATGGGTATGATGAGCTTTTATAACTCGGGGGGTGCCCTCAACAGTTGATGTGGTCAATTCATAGGATACTCCATTACTGTGTACTTGACTAACCTTGTAAGGCCCAGTATACTTGGGGGAGAACTTCCGTGAGGTGCTCCGGTCACTGGTAATGATCTTCTTGACTACTTTCTGGCCAACCTGGAAGGGTGCAAACCGTGGATGGCCCTCCTTCCATATTTCTCGCAATTGAGGGGGAACAACTACAGTAGCAATATTCTGGTGACGTTGTTCCAAGAGACAGTCCGCAGGGGTGGTCTTTATTTCAGCATGGAAGGTATTGTTATAGGTAATCACAGCTGTTACCAGATTTGTATCCCATTCCACTCCTGTTTGTCCCAAGCTCCTCAAGAACTCTCCAATTGTTCTATTTACACGTTCAACAGCACCATTGCTAGCAGGCTTAAGTGGACTAGTATAAACATGCATAATCCCATAGCGATCAAGGAACTCTTGGAACTCCTCCGAACGGAATTCAGGTCCATTGTCTGTCAGGAGCCTCCGAGGAATTCTTAACAAGTTGGGGAATATATCATGCTCCATCAACTGGATAATGGTAGATGACCTTTTTGTTCTTAATGGGCGAGCCACAACCCACTTGCTAAAATGGTCAACCATCACCAGACAACCAAGGTACCCTAGCTGGGTGCGTGGGAAAACCACAATATCAGCAGCCACTAATTCAAAAGGATGTTCAGTTTTTATCTTCAAGGTTGGTGGGATGATAGGCTGACTAGCTACTTTATACAACTGACAGGTTTCACAGGTAATACAGATGTCACTAGCTACTTTATACAAATCCGGGTGCCACACAAACAGTCGCAACGCTTCCACCAACTTATTACGCCCAATATGTGCCATTTCCATGTGGAAACTGAGGGCCATATCCACGAGCAATGTGGAAGGTACTACACAGCTAATATACCCAGTCCTACTTTGATGTACTATCACCCCACTCCTTAACTGTAATTCCCGCCAGTTCCGCTTAAACGGCCTCAAGGCAGGTTTTCCCTCTGGTAGGGGCTTTGACTGGGCCAATAGCCCATGCACCTGTCGCAACAATCGGTTCCGTTTTTGCATTAGAATCACTGATTCTGAGTCAAGCAACTCTCGGTTCACTATCCACTTCTTGCCTTCCTCAAATACTGAACCCAACTCTGGCTCCTCTGCTTCGATGTCTGGTACCTCTTCCTCCATACATGTGCCTCCTCTAGCGCCTCCACTCCAAAACATTCCACTAACTCTGGGTCTCCATATGACCATGCAGCTACATCAAACTTCATTTCAATGTCAGCCATAATTAGATAGTTTGAACCTAACAAGAAACAGTACGGGAGACTATTCTCTGGGGCTACTGCAAAAGGTAGTTGGATCTTTTCATCTCTACCCTGAATAGTCAATTTTACTAGTCCTTGACAGGGTACCAATTTCACACCAATCCCAGTCAAGATTATCTGGCAAGGCTGTACTGATACTTCTTCCTCTTCTCTCGCTTTTAAACTCTTGACCACTGACTCGGATACTAAGCTAATCTCTGCTCCTGAATCCAACATAGCACAGTAATTGACTGCACCCAACTGTACCCAAGTCCAAGCAACGGGTCCTCCCTGGTGTCCACAAGTGACCCTTTCACCCCTGGCTTCCCGATCTGGATTCTGCAGTAACAAATTCCCTTCACACTGCTCGATATCACTTTTTCCCGCTACCTCCTGGCCAGTTTCCTGCTCCATAGTGTCCACCTGTTCCACCGTCAACTCTGCTGGCTCAGCAAACCACTTGTGTGCTATCAGTGGATTGTAATGTACTCCAGATATACACTGCAAATGGACCCTTCTTTCTGGGGTATCAGGGACAGTCACATCCATAACGTACACAACTGGCTTTACACCATAGTGAACCCAAACCCTCAAGGAATAACAATGGCTTGCGGCTAACAGTACTTCTGGAGTTACCAACACTCCAGGTTGTCTCATCATCTTCAGGTCTTTTATGCGGCGGGCATTATTTGACAAGCGATACCTCTTGGGAAAGGTGATCAATTCATCCATCAGCTCTCTCCGTAATTCCAATGGGTGTTGTGGAGGATTCCAAGGTGGCCCATGCTCGTAATGATGATCCTGCAACACTTGTACTAGGCTAATAAACAACGAATCACCACCTCCATCAACTTTCATGAGTACTCGCAGTCCAGGTGGTAAGCGATTAGTGAGGGGTTCTGTCATCTCCGGTTGGTCACTCCCAGCAGGTGGTATTCGTGACAATGCATCTGCAGCTCCATTCTCAGTCCCAGGGCGATACCGAATTTCAAACTCAAAGTCAGCGAGATCTTCATAAGTTCGGGCCAATCTACTATCAACAATCTTCATGTTGCTCAGGTATTCTAATGGTTGATGGTCTGTATACAGTACAAAAGGCACACCATATAGAAATGGGCGAAATGTCTTCACACCCCATCTTAGGGCTGCCAACTCCCGTTCTATAACTGAGTACATTCTCTGGGCCTTGGAAAAGGTCATTGATGCATAAGCAATCACCTTAAAATCACCATTCTGTTGTTGTCCCAAACAAGCACCAGCGCCAACCCCGGAAGCATCCACATACAGTTCCAATTTTTCAGCTTCAGGTCTGTAATCTGGATAGGACAGTTGCACTTCCTTAACCAAGGCCTCTTTCACTGTTGTAAAAGCCTTGTCCATCTCCAGTGTCCATTTCAATTTTTCTCTTGATCTACCGCCAGTTAAATGAGACAAAGAACTGGTTATCACTGAACAATCTGGTACAAACTTTCTCTGGAAATTCACTAAACCCAGAAATTCCCTCATCTGTCGAACAGTTTCTGGTTTTGGGAACTCGTGCACTTTCTGCATATATTCAGGGGATTTCCGCAAACCTTCTCTCCCAACCAAGTGTCCCAAAAATGCAACCTCAGGTTGGAACCATTGACATTTCACAGGTTTGACCTTTATGCCAGACTTCTCCAGAGTATACAGGACTTTATCTACCAGTTGAAGATGTTCTTCGAACGACTCGCCCATTATTAGGATATCATCAATGTAGATGATAACTCTACTTCTTGGAAAACCATGTAACACTTCTTGTACCATCCGTTGGAAACTAGCAGGAGCATTCTTTAATCCAAAACTCAGTCGCTTAAACTGCCAATGCCCTCTGGTGGTTGAAAAAGCAGTGCTCTCTTGGCTCTCTTCGGCAATTGGCATTTGATAATAACCTCGGACCATGTCCAGGGAAGTGAAGTAACAGGTTCCATGAAGACTAAAAACTGCATCCGTTAAGTTGGGCATTGGAAATCGGTCTGGTATGGTCACTTCATTCAATTTTCGATAGTCCACACACATTCTAATTGAGCCATCCTTCTTCCGGATAGGGACAACAGGTGAACTCCATGGGGAAATGCTAGGTTCTATGATATCAAGCAACAGTAATTCCTGGCACTGGGCTTCCACCGCTTCTGCGACTGGTTCTGGGAATCTACGGGGTCGTTGTCGGATAGGGGTATCGTTATACAACTCTATCCGGTGTGGTACACAATTCACAAAACCTACATCATCATCCCCTTGACTCAACACTTTCTCCCGGCGCGCCAACATTTGTAAGACCTTCTCCCTCTCTTCGAACTTCAACTCGGGTGACATGGTTATTTCAGTCCGTAGGCGTTCTTCGGTCCAGCCTGGTTGTTCAGCTTGGGCTCCAGTCATGAACGCCTCAATTCTCTCACTTTCAGCTACTGTAAAGTCCAGTTCTTCTTCATAGACTATTGATCTTATAGTCCCTATCCGGTCACCCGCCTTGATTCTCTGGGCTTCTGGGGTCAACTTCATTACCAACACTTCTGTCATCCCAGCCAATCCATCCACTAACCCAGGGTGACCATACACTTTCCCCTGGAGTCGGGAATCTCCATCATCATCCTCAAAACAGTACTCCAGTCTTCCTTCACCTTCGATTTCATTCAAGCAAGGAAACTGTACAGGAACTCTGTGATATTTGCAGGTACTTAATTTCACATCGGCTGATGCATAACAGGAAACATTCCGGATCACCCTTCTACATGGCGCATTCTCACTCCTCAAGTAAATTTCCTCCATATGCCCATCTTTATAAGCTCGTGTTATCCTTTTCCTTTTCACATTAACTCGGAGACTGTTTTCAACAAGAAAATTCATTCCCAATACAACTGGGAACTTCAACCTTTTTACCACTGCAAACAGAACAGGCTCCATTTCCACTCCATGAATCGATAACCCCAGCGTAATCACCCCCAGTGGTTTAATATGGTTGTTCACTCCAATCCCTCGAATCCTCAAGTTACAGCTCTGCATCTCTGGAGTTAACTCCAGTTCCTCTACCACTGAGTGATCCAAGATTCCAACTGTAGCTCCGGAATCAAGTACTGCCAAGTAGTTCTCCGAATGTTCAAACCGTATATCCACCTTCAGTAAAGATTGAGGCGCTAACTGTCCAGTCATCTCCTCATCCAACCCATCAGTGTCAAAGACATTACTATTTATCAAATACGTTTCGGGAGCATCAGCTTCGGGTTCATTATTCTGGTCAGGGGGTTGCTCCCTATCAGACTCTTCAGGAATATTTACACTCTCATCCAGACCAAATGGACCTGGATACCCTAGGTTATTACTAGCAGGCTCGCAACTAACGGGGGACCTATCAGGACAATCAGTACCAGGATTTACAATCAATGATTCATTCCTCCCACCAAAAGATGGGAAAATCTCTGTTGCCTCATATCTCTGGGGGACAAAAGGAACTGCACTCGCATTCATTCTCACAGGCAAAACTGGGTTGACACACACTGGATCTCCCCCCATCTGTACTTCACCCATAAATTCTTGTTCTGGTATTGGGCCACTAGTTAGGGGCACTATTCGTCCTGCTAGGAGCTCTGGGGGTTCCCCTCTGGCCTCAGAGCTTACTGGTTTAAAGGGCGCAGTTCTTGATTCGGCTCAGTCCCTCGTGGGCTGGTCTGGTTAGGCCCAGGAACTGGTTCCCTTGAGATGGTAGGACTCGGTGCTCTTGAACTGGGCCTACTCTGCTGGCGTGATCGCTGGCTATGACCATACCCATTAGGTGGGTAAGGGCATCGTGACACCCAATGATCCCGCTCACCACACCGCAAACACACTCCTAAACGCCGACGACAATCCCGTTCCAGGTGACCTCTCCTTCCACAGTAATTACAGTTCACCCAGGGACGATCAGATGGTGGTGGTGGAGGGGTGGTTAGATGGCTGGCTGGTCCTGAACCCTGCTGCCAGGCCCGCAACTGAGGGTGAGACTGGTGATTTTGTTGGTTTGGGTTCCTTTGGGGCTGACCTTGATCACTAACTGACCTTGTATTCTGGCCACCTGGTGGTGGTTGGAGTACCAAAGGGGACATTCCTATGTTCCAGGCCTCCTGCAGGCTGGGGAGAGGTCTAGATAAGGCTAAAGATTTCCCTGAAGGTTCCCTCTCACTAGCTGCCAATTCTCTCACTGCTGGCCAATTCAACTGGGTCCCAGCTCCACGCGTCAATCGTGCCGTGGCCAGGGCAACTTCAATCTTCACGGAAAATGCATCTGGAACAGTGCTAAGAAATTTTGAAATCAGTTCTCGGCAATTATCCACTTCTACTTCGGGCATTGCAGCCATCCACACAGTTTCTAACCTGGTTGCATACTGGTATAAGGTCTCACTGGGTCGTAATTGAGCATTAGTAAATGCCTCTCGCTTGTCTTGTCACGGTAGAATGGAGTTCTCTGTAGTAAGTCTGCAGTCTCTTCCTGACAACTCCGTATGGCATCCCTGGTCGGTCAATTAAATCAAAACCCCCTCTCATCTTTCCCATAAGACACTCTCGCAATGCCGCTTTCCAGTAGTTGTGTCCTCCTGCTACTGTATTGTCAGCATAATCCTCAAACTCCTTCCTAAATTCTTCGAATGTTCTCCCATCTGATATATCAAATGGCAATGGTTGAGGAAAGCGGCGCCCATCTAGTTTCTCTAGAGCTTTAGCAAGGCGTTCCAGGAGCTGCTCTGTTGCCAATGTTGGCAGTGGTTGGCTGGGTGGGTGGGGCCCCTTTCTTGCGGTAAATGTCCCTGGTTCATCCTCCCCATTTGTCTCCCCAAGCTCTCGGTGAAACTTCATAGGAGGTCTCCGGTTGACTGTTGGTCTGGGCTGGCTTTCTGAAGCCTGAAAGGTAGGGGGTGATTTGGCCCACCTTTGGGCTCCTGGTAGTCGGTTCAGGTCTTCGGCTTCTGTCCCAAATGAATCACTCTCCTGGGAGGGACCCATCATTCTCTCTTCTCCCCAGTTCATAGCAGGGCCATTGGCTCCATCGTCTATTCGAAACCTGGGCTGTTCAGGGCTGCTCACTTGTTCTAACCAGGTGGCTACTGTCAATGCCACTCTTCTGAGAGCATACACATCCTGGTCAGAAGTTGTACCCGCAGTAGTAGACCGGTAATTCACGAGTTGATCCTCAATATCTCTCAGTGGGGATTGGGTGGCGGATGCCACTACCCCCTCACCAAGCTGTCCACTAACTTCCTCAGCAACCTCAATACTCTGGGTCATCTCTGGGTTCGACATTCTCCCCTGTTCCCCTTTTTAAACTTTACTATCTTCAACCAATCTCTCAACTAATCCCGCTGGGGATGCCAAAAAGTATGCTACGGTGGCGGCGTAGGCCGTAGTCCCCGAGTATCTGTGTTTCCAACCACCCAGCACCTTTTACGTTTCTGGGTTCGGAACAGTCAAGAGACTGGGCAAAGATGTAATCTCCTCTGGTATCTAGGAAGGCCTCTCTGGTCAGTGGTTTATTTCCAGGTTATTCAGGTCCGACTCGCACATTAACTGTAAAGGACTTCCCCTAGTGCAGGTGTCTCAATCTGACTCTCCACTGAGTAAGAGACCCAACCGCTCAGGGTCCAAGAAAGGGCTAGAATTCAAAGGTAGACCTAATAGAAGTAAACTACTTGGGTTTTTCTCTTTATTATATCTGAAATAAACAACTATTCAGTGTGACAGCATAAACATAACAAAAGGACTGGCAATGCACCGCACTTGACAAAACACCTGGAGCCCCAATAACCCTTAGTGAGATTTGGCAGAAAGGATAGAAACAAGTGGGAGAAAAGTACCGGAAATGACTTGCACAGAATGTTAACCCTTGTCCCAGCTTAACTACCCTCCAAACTTGACCCCCCCTTTTATGACCTGAGTTCCAATTCCTTTATTGGCTGGCTAGTTAGTAGGGTTAGGGTCACAGGCCTGATTTCAGGGCAGATCCAGTGGCCAACAGTGGTTGACACAAACTGCGTAGCTCCCACTGGATGGGACCCACAATCCAAGCCTGATGAATCCGGACCACGTGAGTTGAATCCCAAACAGGTTGCCTAGACAACACAAGATTATTAGTTACATGCATCTAGCACCATTAATCACAATAATAACAACATAACAGGCAATTAACCACAAACATTAACTGGAATCATGACTTCATAATTGATCACTGGAAAACATAATTTACTCATGAAATCAAAGCACATAAATAATAAATAACCAACATAACAGGCAATTAACCACAAACATTAACTGGAATCATGACTTCATAATTGATCACTGGAAAACATAATTTACTCATGAAATCAAAGCACATAAATAATAAATAACCAACATACAAAATAATAACTACAAACATTGACAATTATGGCAAACCTATCTCACATGAGTTAATCAACCTATAATCATTGCCAAACAAGCATGGGCAAAAACCTAACTCTGGAATAATATGACTGGTGACCTATAATAATGATAATTGGTTCTCTAGCTAGTTACATGACAAGGTGGCAAACCTATCTATACTCAGTCAGTTTCAACAACCTATATGTATGTCTACCCTTAATAATAATAATTAACCATGATAATGATGGTGAAATACAAATGAACTCTAGCCAAGGATTACAAAAACTCCTACCTTTTAAAGGCTTTCCACACTTCCTTGGCTTCTGACAGGAGGTCTGTATTAAGGGTCTATTCAGGTTTCATAACCTTAATCCTAATTACCATTAATGGTTTCCTAACTACTCCTGTGGGGAAAGAAAAACTTGTGAGAGGGGACCCAGATAGGACTTGAAAACTAGGGTGAAGCTTTTTTATGAAAAACTCCACAACCCCCAAAAAATGGGGAATTTGAAAATCACGGGGGGGTTGTGAGAAACTTCACAACCCCCACAATATGGGAAAAAAATTGTAAAGCGTTAACAAAAGTGACGAGACACTTGTTTTTATGAATTTTATCAAAAGTTATCACCCAAACATTTAACATTTCTATGTGTTTCAACCTTATGCAATATTTGAGATTCTTATAAACATTTTCTGTAAATTTTTGTTTATGTACCTAAGTTACAATTACATTTAGGTAAGTTACAGTATACTAGTGATTAAATTAGGTAGTTTTATGAAATCATAAACTTACCATCGGAACTCCAAAAGGTATTTTTGAATCCGAACCCTTCGTCCAATGTCGCAGTCTTTCAATGCATATAGTGCAGGCTTTATGTGGAGCCCACGATTTATCTTGGTCCCCCAGTTTTATGCCAAAATAAGCTAAGTAAGCTCTTTTTACGAAGTCAGTTATATTTGCTCGTTGATGTGGAAGTGTAAAATTTCCACATATATAACAGAAGGAATCAGGGTTGTTTTTGCATTTGAACTTTCTAGTGCTTGATGACATATTGCTTGATTGTTCTGCCAATTTGTAAAGGTATTTAAAGCCCTTAATTCATATAAATTTAAGAAAATCTGAAATATATAAACAAAAATTAGTTTAAATAGGTACTTATTATGAAATAGGTACTTACAATCTATGAAATTAAACTAGAAACACGGATGAGTAGGTACAATATAAATTACGTCTAATTAAATCAACTATATTAAATCACGATGACAAAATTACTCACTAAATCATATGCCAATTCAAAATTATGTTAATGCCCAAACTTAATTAACTAACTCAACTGACTGATTGAATTGACTGATTAACTCTGGAAACGAGTCGCTTTTATATATTTTAGTTGTCCCTCTAGAATACTCTACAGAGAACAGGAACGCTCGAGAAAATTTTAGAATTCTAGGATATTTTTAGCTTAATTTACTAATATTAAAATGGGTTAAAAATGACAAAATTAAAAATATTTTTAGGGTGTTACATATAAAAATATACATAATACAACAATACCATAACAATAGGTACAAATACCTAGATAAAAACCTAGTTGCATAATGTGTAACTGCAAAAAGACTTAGCGAGTATTGAGAAAAAAACCTTTTTATGAATACGACGAAAGAGGAGGGGTGTTGAGCAAAATCAGGACCTGATAGAGCAAAACCGAGTAAAAATTCGTGCTCAGCGCACCCAAATTACCTAGAACTAACTGTCAAATCTAATTCAATAGACAAAAAGTTGAAATTTGTTCCCCAGTGTTATCATAGCCTAATTGTTTATGTAATATTATAGTAACATCATCGGTTTTTATTAGTGTTTGATGTGAATCATTGTTTAATAATACGTATTGCTTTAGTATATTCTGTGCAGTGTTTTACAAAATTTGGCATTTTAAGGATACCGTATTTTACACTGCAATCCTTGAGCTTTTGGAACCAATTATCCATTTTACATTGAAAATGCATCTCATTGTTCGCAATTTCATAATTTTTGACATTTTTCTCAGTCCCAATTAATCACGAACAACGAGGGCCCACTATACAATACCTTTGTAAATGCTTGTATTACCAAGAATGAGGTAGGCCTAACTAAAAGTGGGTCACAATTAGGTATGTACTGGATCACAATATAGCTGGATAACTGGATACCAGATATCTAGCTTTTTATTTTTGCCAGATACCAGATAATCCAGCTGGATCAAGAAATGGCTGGATACCGGATAATTGCCAGATATTTAGCTGGATCATGTATTCTTAAGGGCATAAAATTTTAAAACTTGCAATTAACTAGTGGTTTAATTTTAAACTTTTATGGTTCCTACTAATTTTACAAAATCATTATTTTAATGCATCCAATGCTAGAAAGAAAAAGGCAAAGTTGATTGGACCTAGTTCTGTTAAATTTTGGAGAAATCTGACTTTCAGTGTGTTTTTTGTTTAAAAGAAAATCATTATAAATATTAAATTTAGCCCTTTATTGCACAGGGCTCTTCGCACAGCTGAATAAAATTGTCTGGCATTAGCCATAATAAAATAATAAAGTATGCACAAAAACTTGAAATATAGTTTTTTATCAACAAAATGTGATTAAAATGTTAATTAATTATCTGGTATCTGGCTGGATCATACTTGATATCCAGTATCCAGCCAGATACAGAAGAAGTGGCTAGATCAGCCAGATACTGGATTGTGATCATGGCTGTAACTACCTATGAGGTCACCGAGGTCCGGACCTCGGTAATTATTTCCTAAAAAAAAAAAAGAGACTGAACCGTTCTCCGTGTATGAAATGCATATCACCGCTTTTCTTTTGAAAAGAGGGAGCGTCGAGCGTTTTGTGTTTTGTGTTTAGTGTATAGCTTGGGTTGTGTTTGTAGATGTCATTTTGGTCTGAATTTTGCTCATCCTGCCGCGCTCGAAAAAAATCTGGACCTCACTAATTTCTAAACCCTAGTTACGGCCCTGATTGTGATCTGGTATCCATTGCATCCGTAGTCACAATCATACTCTCAGAAGATTAGTGGATAAGCTCAAGAAAATAAAGACTACAATAAGAATTTACCTAGCACTTTTGATGACAAATTGTCATGTTAGGTACCTAAACAGTTATTATTTAAAAAAGTTTAGAAAAAAGTAATTTTTTAAGTTGTCTACCATGTTTTATTTTTAATTTCACTAGGTTAGATTAAATGTTTAAGCCACTGTTTATAGCCAACAGACCTACATTTTTTTTTTAAAATAACCAATGAAATATTATAAAAATGTAATAGCTAGACACATTTCATACTTGTATTAAAAAAATAGGCTATGCTTAACCTATTTATCAGCCCTGGTAGTTTCTCTCTTGCAGTAAATATGCAGTTTATCAAAATTTTAAGAGAAAGTAATTGGATTTTTTTTTTTTTTTTTTTACATACAATGGTCACCCACCAAACCTTCACTTTTTTTTACAAACAAGGGCCTATCCTAAGCCTGCTTTCCCTCTGAATAGATTGCTAAAGAATCATACTGAACTGACTGTGGAGAGCATCATCCCCCTTACATCCCAAGAATTTCAGACTGGCCATTTGTTTATTAAATTTATCTAATTAAGTTTTAATTTTTCCATATAGTAGGGGGGTGAGGAAAGAAAAACTGTGTTATACACCAGTTTTGAGAAGTGATCAGTCTTTCCTTGTGAACAGACATGTTTTATTGAGTGTCCAGTGTTACCAATTGAATAAATGGTTTTTGTTGAAGTGTCTTTAAAAAAAAGTGTTTGGTGTATTCTTAACTATATTACTTTGTGTTACTAATTATTCATTAATGAATATATTTCATTTATTTACTTTATTCATTACTATATTATTTGATTAAACCAAGGTTAGTGCACGTGGCTTGCCTTATTTGTTTTCCAAATCTATTAGAAAACGAGGTTTCATAAGGCTCATTTTCCCTTGCTATGGGGATCAAGTAGAGTGTGGTCACCCACCGTGGGAAAAACTAAAAAAGGAAAGAAAAAAGTCAGTTGAATAGTGGACAGATAAGTTTTATTAATACTTTTTCTTTTACAGATCTTTCGTCAGTAGCTTAATTAAGTATATATTCATTTAGTATAAATTTGTGTTACAAGAACCTGTTTCTGCATTTCAAGAACATTTTTGCGGGCTTGCGCAGGTGATGGCACAATAAGCACACGGTAGACCTATGTTGTAATTTATTAATTTCCAAACGCTTGTTAATTAATTAAGAGCAAGGCACCCCCACCAAGTACTTGCAGTCACTGTGATGGGAAATTTGCCACTTACGCATTTACAATGGCTAATAATAATGAACAGTTAGTTTGCAGGTGGTGCTCAAGCATAGAAGTCCTGAGGAATGAGTTAGAATGAGAGAGGGAGGCCAGAGGGAGGCTTGAAGAAAGGGTGATGCTCTTGATGGCAAAATTAGGATCCCTTGAGACTCCAGTTATGACCCCTCCTGCCTCAGTTTCTACAAATAATATAAATAGTACTAATAGCCCTCTCTCTTCCCCTAGTTCACAACCCTTCGTTCAAATGCGTAATGGAGCCCCATTGAGAAAACCTAAGATGTGTCAACCAGTAATAACAAACAAGTTTTCTGTTTTAGGTTTTGAAGATGCTGATGAACCGGAAATATGACTCATTGGTGATTCCACTGTTCGAGGGTAGCTCGAGGAATTCTGTGGGAGAAACCCTTGTTGTAGGCCCTATTACTGCTACCCTGGTGCAAGGGTGGAGGATATAACTAATAGTGTTGACCATTTTACAGATGGAACCTCTGAGGACACAATGTATGTTATTCATGTTGGTACTAATAATGTTTTAAATTCTAGATCGGAAGAGCTGCTGGCTAGTTACAGGGACTTACTAGAGCGACCAAAGGAAAAAAAACTAATAAGATTGTTTTAACAGGTATACTTCCTCAAATTATCCAATATAGCAATTTCTACAGCAAGGCAACCTATATCAACAATAACCTTTGCTAACAGGAAGGAGTGCATTTTGCAAATTTTGGGAACAGTTTCTACAGCAGGAGGGACTTGTTCCTCGGAGATGGACTTCATCTTAATGACATTGGAGCTGCGTGTTTAGGAAGACTATTTCATAATAGTGTCTCTTCTTTTCAGGCTGCTGTAACTCAAATGGTCCTGGCGTAATTTCCTCAAATTTCCCCTGCACTCATGAAGGTGTCGCAATTACAAACAATTTGAAGGTTCTATCCTTAAATGCTCATAGCCTATGAAATAAAATAAACAAATTTTTTCTTTAATTGCTTGTAAAGACTGATTTAATTGCAATAAATGAATCATGGCTTAGCACTGAAACACAAGACTTTGTAGGGGAGTATCAAATTAGAGGTTATAGATTTTTTGTTAAAAACAGAAGAGGTAGGCAAGGAGGCAGTGTTATGTTGTATATCAAAGATAATATTGTGAACGTTGTGGTGGATTTCTGGGCCACCACAATACCAGTATTTTTTCTCAGGGCAACCCAAATGACAAGATAGGTCCCAGGCCAGGCCTTCAGGTTCATATCCTTGCAGGGATGACAGGACATGGCTAGGTCAACCAAACCTACCACCAAGCTCAAGGATATCCGATAAAAAAAACAAAGGTGTTACAAAAAGGCAACTTGCCAAACTGTCAATTTTCTGGATTTTTTTATTTTGTTTCTATTATGGTGTTTTAATATTTAAATAATTGGGGACATGTTGATCCCCCTCCCAAACTTTTCCCATGAACCATGACAAAAAGTAATCTTTTCCTGTCCTCAGCCTATCACTATAAAACTATAGCTAATAAAAAAACCTTAAACCTGTTGTTAATATTATAAAACCAAGTACTTATCAACTTTATATTTATTTATTTATTTTTATTTTTTAAATAAATGTTTTTAATCACTCTCCAAATCATAAGGTTGGTTGAGTTACAGTCTTACAGTATTTATCAAATTAACATAACTGATGTTCTCTTATTTTCAAGGTGGATGGTGCATAACTTACAGTAAAATGGGTTTATATTCAGTTTATGTTCACTTTAGTTGTTTTATCAATATTCTTCTCTTGACGGATAATAACTAATTGACAATAGACGAATTCAATTTCTTCCTGGGTTTGGTTCTCTCTCTTTCTAATTAAAGTACTTTCTTAATTCTTGTAACTACTGTTACTGGGTCCAGGAAATAATAATAATTTTGCTGATTATAATACACCTTTATTCTTACATTTTCTTCTTTAATTTCTTAAGTTCAGACTTATGAAATCAGAGAGAGAGAGAGAGAGAGGGATCATGGCCAAGTAGACATTCTGGCGGATAATGGGGAGAAGGGATCCTGTCACCAAGATTATTTTCAGCCGAACATAGTCAGAGGGTATTGAAACTCAGAATAAATATTGGATCTTTCTGTAATATATAGCTTTACTTTGGCCTCTGAAAAATCTTTTCTTCCCACCACTACTCATTGGTCTATCAATCCTTCTTTATCATAAATTAACTATTTGGCCAATACACAAAAACCTTTGAAACCCGCTGAAATCCCCAAAAAACAAAATACTTAGTAATTACCTATCTAACCCTACATCTTTTGCCTAATCTAATACATCCTGGTATTTAAATAAATACAATTAATAAAATAATAATAATAGTAATAGTAATAATAATAATAACAACACTTACCCTACTGTACCTAATTATCATTTGACAAGAATGTCCCTAAAATGAAAGTATCTGGTTGAGCTGGAAAGGCCAATCCAAAAAACATATGGAGACTTTACAAATCCCCCACAACGTTATAGAAGTAAAGCACACAATTCCAGAACCGATAGATTCAACTACCTATAGCAGAATTTAAATTGAACAATTTCAAACTTCCTGTTGCAGTTATATATAGGCCACCTAATCAAACAGCTAATACGGAGGAAGCGTTATATCGTGAACTAAACAGAATAAGAGGTAGTGAGCAGGCCTTAGTTACGGGTGACTTTAATTGTGCCAACGTGAATTATGATACAATGCAGGGGGACTTGGAAGGTAATCGTTTAGTTAATTTTCTCAAGGATAGCTTTCTTATTCAAATGGTTGGGGAACCTATGAGGTTGGACTGTATTTTAGATTTAGTAATAACTATGGATGATAGGCTAATCATGGATCTTCAAGTAATAGAACCGTTAAGCAATAGCGATCACAATATGGTAGAGTCTGTCCTCTCAGTAAGTCACTCAAACCAGCTAACTCGACTAAAATTCCTAACTTCCAGTACGCAGACTTTTGTAAATTTAGAAATGAATTGTCACATGTCAATTGGGAAAATGTAATGGGGATCTCCAACGCAAAACTAATGTGGGAATCATTTGAAACAGTATTTAAGACTATAAATGAGGAATGTGTACCGTACAAAATTAAGCATGCGAAAGTAAACAACAAGCCCTTGTGGTTTACTTCTAGTGTAGGCAGGGTTGGCACTAGTGGGCCCAGCCCGAAAAAACCCACCTGGGTTTTTTCAAAAAAACCCACTTGAAAAAACCCATTATTTTACCCACTTGTGGGTTTTTTCATGAAACTTAAGAAGTGCATATGCAATTATTTTTAAAAATTGTCATATAGGCGCCTATAATGATTTTACATGCAAAGCAAGCAAACATGAGTCAACAAATAGACCTACAGGTATAACTCTTTGGGTGAGGTAGCAGGTTATAGAGTGTAGACATCAGCCAATCAGGGTGTTATACATCCTGATTCTTCAGTCAACTGCATCTTCAAGGAATTTTCTACTTCTTCATCGATTGTATTTAAAAGTGGACCAGACAAATTTCGATGGGAAAGTGGAGTGTAGCCTGGTCTTAGAGTCTCTATCATTTCAATAAAATACTTACTCTGCACATAGAAATGGAATATTATTTGCATAAAAGAATTTCGCTATTTTGTTATCAATGACATTTTTCTGCAAAGTTGTTGTTGTCATGCCAAAATCGCTTACTTTTTTGAATTTTTCTTTTTTTCATCTGTAATTGTGTCAGTGGTGGTGAGGATGAGTCTGGATCATCTGAGAGGTCTATGTCATGGCAGTATGAAGATGATGTACTGGCAGTATTGTCAGTCTTGTTTCTTGATTCCATGTGTTTCAAACATTTCATTAAATGCATTTTATTCGCTCTATTTTATTACTTATTTCATTATTGCAATGTTTGCATCTAACTTTACTAGTCCCATCAATAATATTGACTTCACTCCATTCATGCCCTGATTTTCTTCCTGATCCAAAGGTCTTTGGCATTATTTAATGCAGTTATAACTTCAAACAGACTAATTCTATAGGCTAGCAGTAAAGATAAATATGCTGTTGCCAGTTGTTTATTTAACTGTGAAATAAAAGAAAAAATATTCAGTAATATGAATTAAATAGATATAACTAGCTGAATTAAGTTCCCTTTGGGAGCTGTAATTCATCTACTTCCAGCAGAAGACACAGGGGCCTGTCTTCCATAGGAAGTATAGCCTAACAAATAGGATAATTTACCACACCAAATTTAGTTCAAATTGGTCCATGTTTTCCAAATTTTGTTGTGAAGCTCAATCTGAGAAAATAATAACTTTTTATGCTTAATTGCCTGGAAGGCAACCTTTTTGCTAAAAACAAGACAAATGTTATATTAATAGTGTATGGTACAGTACAGTATTATTATAAAAATAAGAATAGGTTGGTCTAATATGAACTACCATATGGACATATGAAAAAACCCAATTTTACCCGGGTTTTTTCGGGTTTTAGGTGAAAAAACCCGAAAAAACCCACATGGGGTGGGCTTTTTCAAAAAAAGTGGGTTTTCTGCCAACCCTGAGTGTAGGAGATATTATAAAGAGTAGAGATAGGGCTTATAGGCTACATAAGTGCAATAAAGACAATTTGTGGTTACGAAACAACTACATATCTCAAAGGCATGAAGCAAAATGTGTAATAAAAAATTCCAAGCGCGAATTTGAAATCTCCATATCTCATGACGGTAAAGAAAACCCCAAGCGATTCTTTCAATACGTCAACAATAGAAATCCAACTAAAAGAATTAAAAGAAAGCATTGTTGTGCCACTAACAAAGATTTTTAATGCGTTATTTCTGAGGGGGTGCATACCAGATAATTTCAAGTTAGCAAATGTAACACCTATCATTAAGAAAGGCAATAAAGGTGTGGTGGGAAATTATAGCCCAATCAGTTTAATGTCTGGTATAGGTAAGCTACTGGAATCAATAATTAGGGATTGCATAGCCAAACACTTACAATTGCATAATTTGGTTAGAAATACGCAGCACAGTTTTAGGCGAAACAAATCTTGCTTAACTAAACTTTTAGAATTTTTTCAAAGCGTGGTTGAAGTTTATGATAGTCATCGGGTGGTTGATGTAGTGTATTTAGATTTCCGAAAAGCATTTGACACTGTACTGCACAAAAGACTTGTTAAAAACACTAAGGCTCATGGAATCAGGGGTGTAGTAATAAATTGGATAGAAGAGTGGTTGCGAGGTAGGAAACAAAGGGTGGTCATTGATGGAGCGGAGTCATGTTGGGCTAATGTAGCGAGCAGCATTCCTCAGGGTTCTGTATTGGGCCTCTTGCTTTTTCTTATATATATTAACGATTTAGATGTCAGGCTAGTCAGTACAGTTTCAAAGTTTGCAGATAACACAAAGTTGGGTGGTAGGGCGATTAATAACGAAGATAGAGGTAAAATCCAGGAATATCTGAATAAAATCGTTGATTGGTCAGTCACATGGCAAATGAGATTTAACATCGATATGTGCAAAATTTTACATATTGGTTCGTGTAACAGTAATTTTGCATATAGTATGTCAGGGAAGGAGTTAGCAAGCATAGAGCAGGAAAAAGATTTAGGAGTTATAGTCACTGTTCATTTAAAAGTAGCAAAACAAAGTACAGCAGCAGTCAACAAAGTGAACAAAGTGCTAGGTTTTATAGCTTGGAATTTTGAGTACAAATCGTGTGATATTATTATTCCTCTTTATAAATCAATAGTTAGACCCCATTTGGAGTATGCGATCCAATTTTGGAATCCGCATATGTGAAAAGATATAGACAAAATCGAGAGAGTTCAAAGATGAGCAACTAAGATGATTCCATCGCTTAGGTTGAAGTCATACGAGGATAGGCTTAAGGAGTTAAAATTGACTAAACTTGAGACTAGGAGGCTAAGGGGTGATCTAATCCAGGTTTTCAAAATTATGAATGGGTTTGATAACGTAGATAGTGATAGATTTTTCGAAATATTTCAATATAATAGGACAAGAAATAACGGGTGTAAGTTGACAAGTAGAAGGTTTGAGATAGCAGTTGCCAAAAACTTTTGTACACATAAAATAGTACTGTAAATAGCTGGAATAGTTTGCCAGTTGAAGTAATTAGTAGCACATCTATGAACATGTTTCAAAATTGATTAGACACGTTGATAGATTGGGTATAGTTTAAGGTAGTAAAATTAAGGCTTTGTGGTTCAGAACCCATGTAAAATTGTAGGTCCCCTCTGTCACCACGGAGGACATTCACAATACACAATTATGAACACAGTTAGGTAGACTAGCCATGAGTGGATCCTAGGGTCTTTCTTGGTCTAAAACATTATAACATTTTTCTTTGTAAACTGATAAATTGTACAAACATTTAAGTAAGTTAACCCCACTTAGATTTATGGGAAATTTCCTTTGTCAGCCTCTCTCATTAGGTTTAACCTAGTAAGAGTAAATAACTTATCCTCACTTCTCAACATGAGAAATGTAGCATTTTAAATGGAAATTAGCATAGCTAATAGTTCTTCTCAATATGAAAAAAGTTATTTAACAAGAGTTAATCTTGGAGATTATTAATGTAAAGTTTCACAACTGTCCACCTTGAATTTTCAGCTGTAGAAGTTGTCTAGTTTTCACAGCAGTTTGTCTTGGTTGTCTGGTGTTTGTTGAGATTAGAACTTTATCCTTGAATTTGTACTTGTCATTGTCTTTGTTCTTTGTCTTTACCTGCATCTTCGTCTGTCTTTTTCTCATCACTACATTCTAGGGGATACAAAAGAGTTATATTTCTTGTTGTTTCCCCATTTACTGTTTTTAGTTTAGCTACTCGGTTTACCCCATCTTTGCTTATCATAAATTGTTCAACTTTTTCTGAAGATTACTGAAGTCTGGGAACATTACTTTGTATAAGAACAATATCTCCCACTTCAATGAGATTTTTCCAGTGTTTATTAGGATTAAGTCCTAAAAGTTGTGTTTTTCATGGAGAGTGTCAGATATTCATTTTTCCATCTTTCAGTGAATTGTCATATGGTCTTAGATTTGTGTTTAAACCTATCATTTAGTTTACTATGTTCAGACCAATCTATGTCATTTTCCATTAAATTGGATCTTTGTTCTGGCAAATAATTGATAGGATGACCCTTAAGTAAATGGTTAGGAGTGAATGATTCTAAATCATTAATATTACCCCCAACATGTGTTAAAGGCCAACTGTTGACAACATTTTTGATCTTGCACAAAAGGGTGATTAACTCAAAAAGTTGAAGGCATTTGTTACCTATGCTTTTTCTCAGCCAATTCTTTACAGTTTGTATTTGTCTTTCCTAGATTGACCCATACCATGGGGAATTTACAGGTTTGTATTTCCAGGTAATGTTTTGCTCATCAAGGTAACTTTGTACATCCTCCTCCTGGGCCATTCCACGCATATGTCAACTTTTGATGAAAATTTGAAACTAACCAAATTTACAAAACTTCATATTGTTTTTATTCCTTAAGATCTCTAGTTTTCAAAACTACAAACAGATTTCAAATATCTCAATTAGTTATAAAGCAACGACAAAAGATATACAAGTATGTTCTGATATGTTACACACTAGAGAAACAAGGCAATTTTCAATTCCATATACAAAATAAACAGTAGTAAATATAAGGTAAAACCATACAGCTGCATACAGTACACATCTTTAACTACAAAAGGATATTTGTAGATTTATCTTAGATATCTTAGTTATTGTGTGACATGCACTTGAAAACTATGGGTGAAAGAGGAATGACCATTATGCAAATTTAAGTTTTTTGATCTAGTAAAAACAGCTTACATCTGATCATGCTCCACCTTTGTTTTCTCTTTTAGTTTTTATGTACCTTTACTGCCATGATTTAGTTTTGCTGTCAACATCTCAGGTTTGTCCGCAAACAGCATTACGGTCATTCACAACTTTCGAGTAATAGTCATACCCGGTTACACATGTTTACTTGTTTCATTATACCTTGTGAGTTTTATTTAGTTGTTATTAATAAATGCTTATTTTCTTCTTTTTAGATCTTTTTGAAAAATAAATAGACTCTAGGTGTGTATATGTATTTAACAGCGG